>BSBK01007020.1:350000-537500 GCA_027943335.1 Chamaecyparis obtusa | reverse complement strand
TCCATAAAAAAATTCAATGTGATGTAATTTTTGTGTAGGGGGTAACTTCAACTAGGGAAGGGGTCAACTTCAAAAAATTACATAACTATATGCATCTCCTTTCGTAGAAAGGTTCGTGCCAATTCCATACTTTATAATAACAATTAAAGAAGAATAAATTACTTCTAAAACAAAATATATTAGGACTAAAAATTATAATAATTTACATTATACAAGATCAAGATGATAATAATATATATTTCATAGGAGATTCCACGTTATTACCTCCTTATTTATGTGGGAGGGAAATGCTAAAGTGAGCATTAATTATGAGGCCAACTAAAAGAAAGGGAGGGTGACTAGGAAATAAATTTACTTTTATTTAACTATCAAGAATAATGCATATTGTTTATATGGAGTGATTTGTCTCTTGTTTGTTGCGTGATATTTTGTTCATTTTGTTTTGTATTTTGATTCTTCCTTATTTATTTATTTTAGAATTTTATAGTAAGCTTTTATTTAAATGGTCTTAAAATATGTTGTTATTTTATTAAAGATAAAGAAGTTTCCTCGTAGGAAGGCAAAAATTCATAATGTTTCTAGATTCTATAATAAAATTAATAGAATTGAAAAAAATAAACTCCCAAAGAAAGACAAACAAATGAAAGAAAGTTTTTCCCAAACTTCTCTTCATTTCTCCTCAAGTTTATAGTTTTAAAAATAAATATTTAGATCAATTAAATAATTTTTTAAACTATCTTAGATCATCATCATGTTCAATACTTGTATCCCATTTTGTACATATTTTATTCAAACTTAATTCATCAAGCTTTTGCATTCTCAATAATCCCCTTATTTATTTTGTGGATATTTTTGTCAACTTAATTTTTTGAGTGTTATCTTTCAAAGAGGGTGTAGCTTATTAGGTTTATAGGGAGTATTGGATGGACATCATGTTATGATAACACATTATCTATAGGTTTCTTGTACCATGCTTTGGTCATTGAAGCTTAGGAGTGTTCATTATAGCCTCGATTATCTTGACCTCATCTATGGATAACTTATACAAATTTCTTAAGGTATGATAAGTTTGATCTTCATTAGGTACCATTATAGATTTTGTTATACCTAGCTTATGGTTGAGAACATTCTCAAATTTTGAGAATTTGATTTTAGTGTTAATTTTCAATCTATGTCTGGAAAGACTATTTCAATTCTAATTAGAATCCTTAGAATCCTTTCAGTTTCAAGGTTATTGAAGGTTATATGTTACTAGATTTTGATGTATTTTATTAATAAACTTATGTCATAACTATAGTGTCCCAATGAACCTTTCGAACAAGAATTAATTATGGTCATCATATTTATCTTATTTAAGAAATATCTTTCTACTTAAAAATTAGCAGTATTCATGTCAAGGTCAATGCAAGTAAAAGAAGTTTAATTGGTTGTTTATATTAGTAGTATATTTAATGTCCTCTTTGTTGATAAACAAAATAATTCTAAAAAATCTATATAGAGGTGAAGATTGGGTGGGATAACCTTTAGATGGAGCACTATGCTTGGTAACAAGTCTCCATCCATTACTTACATGATGAGAATTATGGATGAAATAGAGAAAGGGAATGCATTTATTTTTTTATATCTTTAGCCACCAACTCTTAGCTTTTCCTCTAATGTGACACCTTAGTTCGGAAGTCAACATCCTAAAATTATGTTCATATAGGTTCTTGGTTTCTCTACATTGCTCAAAAGGCATGAATATAGAGCAAAGGGATCCTCTTTCCCATGGAAGATGCAGATCCTCTAGATGTTCTAATTACACTAATTTTAAGAAATATAATAAGCAAGGTGGAGGTAACTTTTAGAAAGACCTCAAAACATGGTTCAAAATTCCAATCTACTATATTGAACACACTAATAAGATACTTGAAATTGCTATATTATAAACTCCTATGTTATCCAAAATAAAAAATGAAAACTACAATGACAACAACACTATGATGAGAGACACAATATTTAAAGACTGAATATAAGACTGAATGTAAGTATAATTTATAATAAAAAACTAACAAAAATATAATTAGAAATATACTAAACTAAAATACTCTAAAATAAAATAAATCCCTAGATTATTGCATTGCAACAATTTAATACAAAGTTAGGTTGGGGTCCCATGGGATGGAGCTTTCTTGAAAATATTTTATAAAAAATCACACAACAATTGCATTAAAATTTAAAGAAAACTCCTTAAATAATGGCACATCTAGTTAAAAATTAAAGAAAAAGTCCCCAAGAAAAATGATAGTTTTTTTTTAATTCTTACTAACAATTTTAAAATTTTATAGTTGTCATTGATCCATTAGGTTTCTAGCACCTAACCAGTTAACAATTAAGAGTTTATGTTGGTTCAATCTCTAAATTATTAGATATGGTAGGTCGTATTAATATAATTTCTTTTAAATACATATTGTCTGTCTGTATTATGATTGGATAGAACCTTCCAAACTAGGGTGTTTCGAAGATCCTAATTGATGAACATCTTTATCTATTTTATGTGAACTAGAGACAATAACATCATACTTTTCCAATAAAGAACGTTACACCTTGAGAATTAGTAGCAGCCATGCATAGTCAGCTCAGGATATGAAATAACACTTATTGACCTTGTAGGCACTTATCAGTGCAATATTGATAGTTATGTTATAAATATTATATAAGTTTCAAAAACCACTATGAAAGGTTCTTATATCGTCCTTACTAATTGACATTTCCAATAAGATAAGTTGTGCATAAATATATGGATTCAACCAACCAAAATTTTGAATGAGATCCAAATAAGACATTATTGATCTTCGTAGTGGAAAGCAAAACATAAGTTACGTAGTGTCTGAGGATTTCTAATTTTTATTACATTAATTGTGAAATTTTTTAATACAAATTCCACAACTATTTATCATTCAAACATTAAACTAAATGTAATGATTTAAAATATTTTATATTTAATTTAGTTAAAAAAACTTTCTTTTATAAGATTTTTCTTTCAAGATATATGATAAATCATATATCTACATATTTGATGTCTTCAAAACATATCAAATCTATATTTCCTTTCTAGTCACAATTTTAGTTGTGAGGACATAAATCATGGAAAAATATTAACAATAAATATTATAACAATATTTCATTTCTTTCATCATGGTGATGGATCAGAGAGTGTGATTCGAAATGTTGATGCAAAAACAAGAACAAACAATCAATTCTAGAAATAACTATGCACAATACTATAGATTGTGGAAAATTGCTAGCTTTATAGACCATACTATCAAAATATTATAAAAAAAAATCATCTATTCACAATATAAACTATACTATAAAAAATTCAATGCATTATAACATCATGTATTTTGGATATGACAAGAATTAGAGAAAGATCAATCCTTTAGGCTTGGGATGTAGATGTAGACAAACTTCCTATTAGGAATAGTCCCAAGAGATAACTAAGACAGGGGGGGGGGGGGGGGGGTGTGAATCAATTATCTACAAGTTTCAATTCTTTATCCAATTAAGTATACTTAAACATAAGAATAGACACAATGAATGAACACTTGAACACAACAATAATATTTTGGTTATGGGGAAACCCAAATAGGTAAAAACCCCGGTGGGAATTGACACCCACTAATAATCTGCACTAGTGTATTATGATCCTTGTTAGAAGATCCTTAACCCTATTAGGATTTGTCTTTATAATGCATTTAGTATAGTGACCTAGTAAAGGGTTAGACCCTGTTAGGAGTCTTTTACAATTAACCCTGTTAGGGGTCAGGACGCACTGTATAAGAGCACACTGCTCAGAGGGGTGAAGGCTTCAACCTTCTGAATATCAGATACACACTATATCTAGATCTTGGTGAACTGTGCTTTGACTTTTTGTCTAGATCAGTTCCAATGTATAGCACAAACTCTTTACTTGGTCACATAGACCTTCTTCTGATTGCTCAACACTTCGTACACTCTCCTATGCTCTTCACATTCAACTCTAAACCATACCTTAGCAATCACAAATGACTGCCTATAAATATCTTTCCTCTAAATGAAATAATCAAGTTGGCCTATTAGAACCACCTTAAAATCATAATAAAGAAATAACAATAATCTTCTACAACATCTCATTCGGCTCTACTAAGCACGCAACACAAATTGGGACCTGTCCAAATCAATAAGTGTAGGTGCACGCTACACATTGCAATCTCTACCAAATTAACTGATACTTTCTCCTCAAGAAGAATTACATCATGCACTCTTAACCAAACATTTTTAATTTTTCTTTGATCACTAATCCAAGGGCACATACCAAAATGATCGGCGCAACTCTTGTACTAATAAAATCTCTGTCGGCTCTTCTAGATAAACACAAGAAACTTCGACTGGTGATTAGTGACTTCATAACTTCACTTCTACTGATCATCAGACTCTGTGTCCATGAATGTAACATCACTAACATGTCTTCATCGCATATCCAAACATGCAAGGCTCCATGATAACTATATAGACAATCACTCAAAGAACACTACCTATAACTTTGTCAGGAACACTGCTGACACAAGCTACTACATAACTGTCAGTACTAAAAATTAACCTCTATGTCTGTGATATCATGCTGATAAAATGTCCATGCTTCATATACTCAAGACTTACTACATAAGTCCTCCACGCATGCTACTTACCATATGTTTTCATCAATGACAAACATACAGTCATCACTAGCTTGCTGGCAAATCTCCAATAATCTTCCCCTTTGGCATTGATGGAAACATATGAAATGAAAAACACCACCAATTTAGATAAGAAATTATTTTATAACATTCTCCATTTCCTCATCAAAACTCCCCCAAGGATGAATCCTCCATCTACTGTAATATTCTTTAATATTCTCTATTTACTCAAATGAACTGCTTCCATGACTGAATACTACTCCTCCTTAGTATATTACTCCTTTTCTTCTATTTTTCATGACTCTATATATTACTCACCCTTTGACATCAATGGAAAAGGGTGCCAATTACTTTAAGCACCGGTACTACTCCTGAAGTGGAGTAGTCAACCTTCCATCAGTCTGTGAGGACTGATGCTCTTTCTTCTTTCTTCTAAGTAGAATTAGGGAAGGGAATTACTCCTAACTTCTCCTTGAGATACTCAAAAGTATTCTTTGGTAAGGGCTTTGTGAATATGTTTGCTAACTAATCTTTAGTACTCACATAGTCCAACTTAAATTCTTTCTCTGTCACTTTCTCACTTAGGAAGTGATACTTGATCTCAATGTGTTTTGTCTTTGCATGAGTTACCGGGTTCTTTGACATGTTGATAGTGCTAGGGTTATCACAATGAATAATAATAGGACAATCAATCTAAATTCAAAAATCCTTTATCATTTGCTTGATCCAAACAATTGTAGAACAATTCAGGGTTCATGCAATATACTCCTCTTCTGCTATTGACTGAGAGATACAATTTTTCTTCTTGCTTGTCCAAGTGACAAATCTGTCACCAAGAAACATTACTCCTCCTGATGTGCTCTTTCTATCATCAACACATCCTACCCAATCTGCATCAGTATATACATGAAGATCAACATTTTTTAAATTGGGCTAACATAGACCATAATCTATAGTGCCTTATAAGTATCGAAATATTATTTTTACTTCCATGAAGTGACTTTGTTGAGGCTCTGCTGCAAATCTTCCAACTATGCCAACTACATTGGAAATATCTGGTCTAGTTTGAGTAAGATAAATGAGTTTACCAATCATAGACTTGTACAATGTTATTTCTACTACTGGTCAATCATCTTCTTTTGTAAGCTTGCATCTAGTTATCATAGGTGTCCCTACTAGCTTGCAATCATCCATCTTGAATTTATTTAATATTTATTTCACATACTTGGACTGATTAATGAAAATGTCTCTCTTTGTCTACTAGACATTTAATCCCAAAAAGTATTTGAAAGGTCCAATCATGCTCATCTCAAATTCACTCTACATCTCCTTAGCAAATTCAACACTAAGTTTGTCATTACCTCCACAGATAATGTCATCAACAAATATAGCTACAAGTAGTAGTCCTTTAGATGTCTCTCTTATGAATAGATTACAATCTACGACTCCTTTCTTGAATCCAATTTTAGTTAGATATCCATCAAGTCTCTCATACCATACTCTAGGGGCTTTCTTAAGTCCATAGAGGGCTTTCTTCAATCTACATAGCATATCAGGTTTTTCTGATAAGGTAAATCCTTTTGGCTATTCAATGTAAACTCTTCCTTTAGTTCTCCATTCAATAATGTTGACTTAACATCCATCAGATAAACTTTGAAGTTTTTGAATGTCACATAAGCTAGAAACAACTTAATAGCTTCTAATTTTCTCACTAGTGCAAAAGTGTCTAAATAATCAATACCTTCTCTTTGCACATATCCCTTACATACTAACCTTGATTTATTCCTTACTATTGTACCATCTTCATTCATCTTGTTTCTGAATATCCACTTTGTTCCAATCACATTCTTATCACTAGGTCTTGGGACTAGTTCCCAAGTGTTATTCTTGATAATTTGATCTAGTTCTTCTTTCATAGCATCATGCCAATCTGAATCATTACATGCATCTTCAACACTTAGAGGTTCAATCTGAGATAGTAAACATACCACCTCATTTCTTGTTGAATTCTTTGCTTTTGATCTTTTTGTGACTTTCCTTCTTTGATCTCCAATGATGTCATCCTTAGAATGATATCTAGATGTAAACTTTGGAACTTTAGGTGATACTATCCCATCTGCCTTCTGAATTTCTTCTTCACTTGTTTTAGGGTCATTAAACAATACATCAATAGTCTCAAACATCTCTTCAACTGCTATCTCACTAGTGGAAGGTCTGGGTTCTTCTTCAATCATAGGTGAATAATCATAATATATTTCTTGAACCATAAACTTTTCATCAATCTTAACATGAGCACTTTCAATGATCTTCTTCAATCTTAAATTGAAACATTTATAAGCTTTTCTTTTAGTAGAGTAACCAAGGAAAATACCTTCATCTCTTCTTGCATCAAACTTGCCTACTGCTTCATCTCTCTTGATGTAGCACTTGCTTCCAAATATTTTGAAGTATTTTACTATGGGAAAATTACCAAACCATAGCTCATAAGGTGTCTTATATGCACCATGCCTCAATTGAATTCTATTGATGGTATAGACTGTTGTATTGACTACATCTCTCCAATAGGTGTGTACAACTTTTCCTTCAATCATGATGGTGTGCATTGTATCTAGGTTGATCCTATTTCTTCTCTTTGCAATCCCATTCTACTGAGGGGTTCTAGGTGCACTCAACTTCCTTTTTATGCCATATTCTTCATAGTACTCATAGAATCTGCCAGAAGTGAATCCTACACCTCTATCTAATCTTAGACATATTATCTTTAGTCCATATTCATTCTCAACCTTAGCTTTGAATATTTTGAACTTATCAAAGGATTTTGACTTGTCTTTTAAGAACACAACCCACATCATTCTAGTATATTCATCTACAAAAAAAATGAAATACATTTCACCATAGTATGACATTGTTTGAGTTGGTCCACACAGGTCTGTATGAATTAGATCCAACTTGTTCTCTGTTGAATTGTGCTTGCTTTTGAATGAATTCCTGACATGATTTCCCATCACACATTCCTAAAAATAGTATCAACTAGTTTTTTATGCTAGGCAGATCTCTAACTACCTTCACATTACTTATCTTTACTATGTTATCAAAATTGATATGACATAGTCTTTTATGCCATAGCCAACTGTCATCAACATTAGCAACAAAACAACTTGCTTCTGAATTAAGCTGAAAAACATTACCTTTAGTCTTTGAACCTGATGCAATCATAACACCATCCTTTTTGTTAGTGATGCACTTATTGTCTTTGAATTCCAACTGATAACCTTGTTCAAGTAACTTCCCAACATTGAGAAGGTTATGTTTCAAACCATCTACATAGAGAACATTATCAGTGTTGTTCTTCATGTCCAATGTGATAGTTCCTCTACCAATGATAGGTTTAGGAGTGTTATCTCCAAATCTAAACATTCCACCATTGTATTTGTCTAGATGAACAAATCTGTCTTTATCACCTATCATGTGATGTGAACAACCACTATCTATAATCCAGTCTGTCCTTATGTTAGCTTGTGAAATCAATGATAGTTCTTGTTACTTTTTCTCATCTTCATGATCTATCTCATTATTCATTTTCTCTATAATAGAAATGAATCCAATTTCTTCTTCAACTGAATCATCATCTGATACTCCATCTCTAGCATAGTAACATTCCTTTGAGTATTTAGGCTTGAAGTCATTTTTGAACTTTTTAGCTCTTGTAAGACACTTGGATGCAAAGTGACCAATCTTATTAAATGAAAATAATTTAAATGGAAATTAACCTTCATATTTCCATTTTCCTTTCTTTTCTGTTTTAGCAATCATAATAATAAAATCATCTAGTGCTTTCTCTTCATCATCATCATTTTCAAAATTGTCAAAAGTGTTTGCAGATTTCTTACCATGGACTGATGTTTTGAAGGCTATTTCACATTTAGGTTCTGTCTTCAATCTTGAAATCTCAAAAGCTAAAATTTTTTTGATCAAGGTCTCTCTTTTGAAATTTGATGAAAGCTGCATGGTCTCATCAAGGATGTTGATCTTGTTTTCATACTCTGCGGTGAGAGTAGTCATCAATTTATCCATAATGTCTTCCTCTGAGATCTCTCCACCATTATTTCTAATTCCAACAACTATTTCATTGATCCTTTTATTGTAAGCTTTGATGTTTTCTTTAGGTAGTATCTCTAATGTATTATATCTTTTCTTCCATTTTTTTTGCATGCATCCTTTTCTTCTTTATCTCCTTCAAACATGTCTTCTAGGTGCTTCCATATCTTGTAGGCTGTGTCTACTTTCTTTATCTTTGAGAACTCACTATCAGATAAGGAGCTGATTAGGGCTTCTTTGGCTATTGCATTCTGATCAAATAAATCCTTCTACTTGCTAGTAGCATCTTCCTTTACAAGATCTGCTAGAGAGGGGATCTGAACTTCTTTGATAGCCACTTCAAAAACTTCAAAAGAAATGCACTACAAATGAGTCATCATCTTGTTCTTCCAATCAAGATAATTCTCTCCATAAAACTTGGGACTATCTTTTCTAAATAATGCCATCTGATCAACCTCAAGCCGTTAAACTTTCTCTCCAAGACACTTGGCTCTGATACCAATTATTAGGAATAGTCCTAAGAGATAACTGGGAAGGGGGGGGGGTGAATCAGTTATCTACAAGTTTCAATTCTTTATCCAATTAAGTATACTTAAACATAAAGAATAGACACAATGAAAGAACACTTGAACACAACAATGATATTTTGGTTATAGGGAAACCCAAATAGGTAAAAACCCTGGTGGGAATCGACACCCACTAATAATCTGCACTACTGTATTATGATCCTTGTTAGAAGATCCTTAACCCTATTAGGAGTGGTCTTTATAATGCATTTAGTACAGTGACCTATTCAAGGGTCAAACCCTGTTAGGAGTCTTTTACAATTAACCTTGTTAGGGTTGAGGATGCACTAACTGAGAGCACACTACTCAAAGGGGTGAAGGCTACAACCTTTTGAATATTAGATACACACTATATCTAGATCTTGGTGAACTGTGCTTGGACCCGCTATCTAGATCAGTTCCAATGTATAGCACAAACTCTTTACTTGGTCACATTGACCTTCTTCTAATGGCTCAACACTTTGCACACTCTGCTTTTCTCTTCACATTCAACTCTGAACCATACCTTCGCAATCACAAATGACTGCCTATAAATATCTTTCCTCTAAATGAAATAATCAAGTCAACCTATTAGAACCACCTTGAAATCATAATAGAGAAACAAAAAGAATCTTCTACAACATCTCAGTCAGCTCTACTAAGCATGCAACACAAACTGGGACCTGTCCAAATCAATAAGTGTAGGTGCATGCTACACACTGTCAGCTCTACCAAATTAATTGATACTTTCTCATCAAGATGAATTACATCATGCACTCTTAACTAAACATTCTTAATTCTTCTTTGATCACTAATCCAAGGGCGCATACCAAATTGATAGGTGCAACTCCTGTACTAATAAAATCTTTGTTAGCTCTTCTGGATAAACAAGGGAAACTGCAACTGGTGAATAGCAACTTCATAACCTCACTTCTACTGATCATCAGACTCTGTGTCAATGAATGTAACATCACTAACATGTCTTTCATCACATATCCAAATGCGCAAGGCTCCATGATAACTGTATGGACAATCACTCACATAACACTATTTGTAACTCTATCAGGAACATTACTGACACAAGTTGCTCTAACTATTTGTACTAATAATTAACCTCAGTGTCCATGATATCATGCTGATAACATATCCATGCTTCATATACTCAAGGCTTACTGCATAAGTCCTCCACGCATGCTACTTACCATATCTTGCCATCAATGACAAACATACAATTAGCACTGGCTTGCTGGCAAATCTCCAACACTTCCCCATTCCCTAACTCAGTTGTCTTTATATTTCTTTTATTATTAATAAAAGGTATGATATCTATTAGTAATTGAGGAGTTTTAGGGGTACAGAGAAATGTACCTCTACTTGTATTTAATCTATCAGCTATCTCAGTCATATTAGGTCACACTTGAGGTCAGTCTCTTGTGCAGAAAAACCCAATCTATATAAACTATGTAAGGCATTCTATTGCTATTGATGTCTCTAATTCATGATCATCTTTAAGTAGAAAATTATCCATCACATTTGAGATTCTATTAGGAAAATGATTTCCTATCTATTTTTGTAGATTGGATTCTTCACCAAATATATCATCTATTAGTTTCTTCCTTGTCAACAACTCTAATACTAAACTTCCATAGTTGTATACATCTCCTTTGGTAGTAAGATTTCTTCCTATTCCATACTCTATAATGACAATAAAGAAGAATAAATTACTCTTATTTTATTTGAAGCATTCTATGGTTAATAAGATAAAAAGAGAAAACCAATAAAATGTGGAGTTTAATAACAAGAAAATTGTACCTAGTGCAATGTAGCCAATAGATCTTTAAGTGAACTTGTGGAGGTCAAAGATTCTATGGAATTTCCCAGAATGATATGGGAAAGGCCAAAATCTGCAATGTATGAATTCATGTCATCTCCTATTAGAATATCTATGGGCTTGAGGTTGTCATGAATCACTTGAACAAAGCAATAATGGTGAAGGTATGTCATTCCTTGTACCATCTCCATTGCTATTCTGATTTGATCACTTAAATTTAATGTGCATCTACTCCCTTCAAGAGGGTATAGCCATTTCTCTCAACTTCCATTTGACATGAATGGAAGTATTAAGGCTTTAAAATCAAGGTTGGAGCATGTTGATACAATTTTGATAATATTTTGATGTTGAACTCTTTTTAATGTATTTCATTCTCTGCTAAAACTTTGGTGAGCATGGTCATCTTGTAACTTGAGAACTTTAACAACAATATGTGTACCATTCTTTAGAATCCCTTTATAAACTAACCCAAAATTGCCAATTCCTAGAATATTTTCATCATTGAACCCACTAGTTGCATCTCTAAGTTCTTCATATGAAATTTTTGTAGGCCACACTTTAAGAGTTGGAGTACTGGAATGTCTGCATGATCTATAGGAAAATACTACCAATAGAAGGGACATGATCAAAATTGCAATCCCAAGTACAAGAAGAATTATTACCATTTTGGAGAATGATGAGTGTTTGTGATTGGAATGAGAGCATGGTGGAAAGTTTATCCATCCACCATAGAGGCTAGGATATCCCATAACTTCTGAGGCATCAAGTATTTCTAAAGCTCCTCCCTTTGGTACCTCTCTAGTTAAATTGTTTTAAGAGAGATTGAGATGCTTTCAAGCATTTTCATCTTTCTAAAAGAAAATGGTATCATACCTGACAAATTATTGCAAGAAAGATCCATGTACTTTAGATTTTGCAAATCTACCAGTGATGTTGGGATTGATCCCTCAAATGAATTCCTATAAAGATTTAGATATTCCAACTCCTTGAATCTTGCTAGTGCTTTGGGAATTCCACCAAAGAATTTTTTTTGAGAAACATCTATAGCTAAGACCATAACCAGTTTTCTTATTTCCAAAATAGAACCTTGCAAAAAAATTTCTAGAAGCATTGAAATAGAATTGGAGATTCTCAAGACCTATATCTTCAGGAGGTATATTTCCTATGAGTTTTTTTTGTACCAAGTCCAATGTTTCTAAAGTATTGCATCTCCCTAAATTGGTAGGTATATTCCTTGATAGGTGATTGCGATCAAGATAAAGGTCTCTTAATTGTTGAAGGTCACCAAGGCTATCAAGAATTTGACCTAAAAGCATATTATCACTAAGTGAAAACAATCCAAGCCTTTTTGATTGGACAATTTTTTTTGGAATTCTACCCTATTTATTATTTTTGTTTAGATATAATCTTTCTAGATTTTGAAGTTTACTGAGTGAAAATGGAATGGTCCCATTGAATCAGTTTCCATCACTAGTACATTTTGCACCATTGTTCAACGCACAATTGGTCGAAGTTTCTACCCAATGCAGTTGAATGGTTGACCAACTAGTTCATCGCTATTATGGCGTCAAAATATTGACCCATTTTTGAAGCCATCTAATGATCGACTCCACTACTGGTAAAAAGTGAGAGATATAGGCCAATAATAATATTGGTAAGTGTTTGTGTATTGGTTGAGCTTTCAACCAATATAAATTTATATTGGTCACTCCAACCAAGATGCCAAACTTGCGATGGTCATGTTTCGACCAAATTTGGTCAAAATATTTAGCGGCTCCAACCAGGATGCCAAACTTGTGACACCACATTTCGACATAGAATGGTCCATTTTGGGCTAGACTTTTGATGTAGGTGGGTCAAAATTTCAATGCAACATAGAGTGTTTAAAAAAAAATTGAAGATAAATATCTAGACTAATCACCAACAGCATCCTGATCTGTGATTAGTCTAGATATTTATCTTCAGGTGTCCACACTCATTCTACTGCTTGTTGTTAGTAGGTCCCTGCTGATATTTGTCTGTGAATTGGTAGAGTATCCTCTTAGATGCCCACAACTCTTCAAATCTATTGGTGTGAAGCCCCCAAAGGGTATTCTTCTCTATAGGCTTCCTGGTTCTAGGAAAACCTTAATTGCTAGAGCCGTGGCAAATGAAACCGATGACTTCTTTTTCTATATCAATGGACTTGAGATCATGTCCATTATATTTATTGATGAAATTGATTCTATAGCTCCCAAGAGGGAAAAAAACCCATGGTGAAGTTGAGAGGAGAATTGTTTCTCAACTTCTTATGCTTATGGATGAACTTAAATCGAGTGCCGATGTTATTGTTATGGGAGCAACTAACCGACCAAATAGTATTGATCCAGCACTCTGAAGGTTTGGAAGGTTCGATAGGGAGATTGATATTGGGGTTCTGGATGAAGTGGGTGGGTTGGAAGTGCTTCACATCCATACAACGAATATGAAGCTCTCTAATGATGTACGTATATTGGGGCCTTATTTTTTGTACTTCTATGTCTAATGTTAAACAATTCTTGGATTTTGAAAGCATTTATTAATCTTTATGTTTCTTCATGGAGTATCTATTTATCTTTAGTTTTCTTGTTACAGGTTGATCTTGAAAAGATTGCTAAGGATACCCATGGATATGTTGGAGAAGATCTTCTTTGTGTACTGAGGTTGCACTTTAGTGCATTAGGGAAAAGATGGATGTTATAGACTTAGAAGATGAGACAATAGATGCTGAGATTCTAAACTCCATGGTCGTTAGTAATGAGCACTTCCAGACTACTTTGGGCTCTAGCAATCCATTTTCTAAATCCATTGCTAACAAATGTTAGGCCAATTTCATTAGTGTGAAGGGCCTTGAATTGTTAACAATGTGGTTTGGAGAGAGCGAGGCTAATGTGAGGGAACTTTTTAATAAAGCTAGAGGATCAGCTCCTTGCATCCTATTTTTTGACAAGCTTGATTCTATTGCTACATAGGTGTGTTGATTTTTTATGAGTGAAGTTCAAGTTAAGGATGGTGAATCTATTTGAGTAGGAATTTTGTTTGAACTATTTGAGATAGGCTCTCTGACTGGTGATGCATAACTAGTTTGCATGTTTGCAGCGTGGAAGCAGTGTTGGGGATGCTGGTGGTGTTGTAGACAGAGTCCTTAACTAGTTGTTGATGGAGATGGATGGTATGACAACCAAGAAAATAGTTTTCATTATTGGTGCTACAAAAAAACCTGATATCAGATTCAGCATTTCATCATATAAGAAGAACTACCAATATCAATATATTACCTCCCAATGTATATTACATATAGCTTTTAAAATTATAAATATATAAATCTATAAAATATACATATATAACATAAAAGGAAGTGTTGATGCATACTGACAAATAAAATAAGGAAAGCTTCTACTCTCTTGATTTGTAAAATTTTCTTTGCCTCTTCTTTTTCTTGTGTTGTCACCCTCATTCTTACAGTTGATATAAAATAATGAAATGACTGATGGTGAAATTGAGAGAAATTTTGGGTAAATAAACTAAACAGATATAGAACAAAAATATGAACAAAGTTAAGGATAATGAGTTGGGTTTTCTTAAATAAATGAATACCATCAACCCATTTACAAAATGCAAAAGTATATGCTAGCAATCTCCAACAATATCATGGTAAAAGGGACATTTAGTATTGGATGTAAAAGTCTTGCCTGCATTTATTTCATTCATTGCTTTCTTGACATGCACATCAGCCTCTATATCCATAATAAGTGTTTGAACTATCTCATATCCATAGTTTGACATAGCCTGTAAGCATAGAAATGAACAATTGAATCATACTACATTCAAATTTCATCTTGTTTGACATTTAAGAGATATTTTATAGTAATCAATTGACAATACACATCAATAAATAAATGAAACTGATATGAATATATCAACCTTTTCAAGTTCTTCAACAACTTTAGCAACCTCATTCTTTTGCTCAAAGATATCATCCAAATTCATCTTTGGAACACTAGAACAAATAACTATAAATCATACATGAAAACAAGGTAGTTTATAAGAGTAGAGATATTATATGATAATACAAATCACATTAATCTAAAAGACTACTACACCATTTTGAAGATCATATCAATCAAATTAATTTGAATCCTCACAAGGCAAACATAACATTAAGGCATCTAAAAATAATGGATGCAAATTCACAAACTAATTTTCTAAAATCAACATTTCATCATATAAGAGGAACTGCAAATATTAATGTATTATCTCACAAATAGATGCAAATTCACAAATTAATTTTCTAGATTCAACATTTCATCATATAAGAAGAATTGTCCCAGACCTTTTGTGAGGGTATCAAGCATGCCGCTTGACTCCAAATATTTCCTGAAAGCTTCCTTCTTGGATTCATTTGCCTACCATATAAGGATGACAAGCATTATCATAGAGCCTAAATGTTTAGTTCTTTTCATTGAATTCATGCATACAATCATCTACAATTGCAACACTAAAACAACTAATTTTTTAGCACATAAGGACTGTTTGCTTAAGTAAATCCTAAGGGGACAGCAAGTAAATTTTTCACGTGGGTGTATTAGGCTATTAGCTATAGAATATCTATGCTCCTTATAGATCCAACTGAAATCTGATTTAACACTTCACCTACTCAAAAACACAAACCAATGAAATAATCTACATTAGGCCAAGAGAGGTTGATGCATTCAATATGAGAATACTTACACAAAATGAAGCCAAATCATGCCAGACAATGACAATGAGAAGTTGACTATTGGCCCTTCTAGTTTTTTATTTGGTATTTGCCTGACAATGACACATTAAAAATGCACTTATGAGAAAAGGCCTAGAATGAATGAAATTGATTAAATAATGAAGGTGTGTGGTGCAGGAGCACCAAGGTCACAAGTAGGAGTTATGAAAAGTACCAAGAGCACTGATGGATCCTTAGCTGGAATTGAAGCCAAATGGCCTTCTAATGTCATTAAAACTTGTAATGAGAATTTTCATGGTCATATAATTTTATTTTTTTATCATATCTTAATCATATTGTAATCACATCCTAAATGTAAGCCTTAATGGAAACAATGAGTCTAAAAGGTACCTAGGGGTCACTAGGAGTGGATTAAGGGTTGATCCTAGGTTAAGGGATTGGGAAATGACAAATAATTGTTTTAAATGATGTAATAAGGCTATTAAAGACTCTAAGTGGTGTTAAAAGCACTACGAGTGCAATAAGTTGTAAAATGCCTATATTGGCCATTTGAGCCTAAAAAGGCTTAATTAAAGTTAGTTGGGGTTAGTAGTTGGTTTGAAGATTAGTATAGGTATAAGACATTAGGATTGAATTATAAAAAAGGCCTTTAGAAATTATTTTAATAATACAAATGCAAAATGTCAAGTTGGGGTCGAAGTTGACATGGTAGTTGTCAACTTGACAACTTTTATATTTTGTAATTAGTGTAACAGCTAATTTGTGACTATTGTAGGGAGTTGGAAGTTACTTAGAGGTTGGTTTTTGAGTTTGAGGGTCTATTTCATGGAGATCCACATGATTCTTAGAGGTATGTAGAGTTTGAATGTGTGTGGAGACCATTTGAAATGGTTTTGAATCAATAAAAATAATATTTTTGCAAACTGGGTTATTCAGGCCCGTGGGTATAGTCCTGGTCCAGGGCACTTTGAATGCTTGGAAAAACATTTTTTTAATTTGATAATGGATTAAGATGATGTTATATTTATTTTTTATCAATTCCATGAAATTACATTATTTTTTCATTAAGTTTTGAGGCAGAGAACACAAGTTAATCTTGACTATTCCAAAACTAGTTTTGTGCAATTAACATTTGTTGATTTTAAAGTTTTTAAATGGATGCTTGACTCTACCACCCCCTATGGTTAATTAAATTGGTTTTAGGAGTCTAATAATATTTATTATATCCTTTTATAGTGGTCTAGTTGTAGGAATATGTAGGGATGTGCAAGATGTTGTGGAGAATAGACCATAGAATGGTGGTTAAATGTTGATTGAGGGTGCCTTGTTTTGACACAAGTCCTTGTGTGAATGAAAAAAATTAATGGTTGAGGGTTTTGGTGATGTAAAATGGATTTTCACATCCAATATGGTGTATCTAGGCCATTGGATCAATCCGAAAAGAGTTGTAGTGGTAGTTTTGAACAAATCCTCATTGTGAGACCCTAGATCAAAGGGTTTAGTGGCTAGGTGAATGGGTAGGTGTTAATGTCTTATAAACTTAAGAATATGGAATTTTTTAACCTTTTAAAAGACTTTTTCATGTTTTGGAGTTCTAGAAGTAAGTAAAAATAGGATTTTCTTCTTTAAACGAGGGCTAATTAGGCCTAGTTGAAGAGTTAGGGGGTGAAGGAAGTCTTCACCAGTCAAAGAGTTAAATTATAAGATTGATATGAATTTAATAAATCTAAAAAGGGTACTAGAAAATGTAAAAAAAATTTCTAGGTTGTTTTGGAATTTTGGGAGTAACCTGTTGATTTTAGTGTTGACAGGGCTACTAGATAGGCCTAGAAGGGCTAGAGTAGAAGAATGGTGAAAGATGAGTGGATGGGAGTGAATGGGGAGTTGTAACATGTAAAATTTACCATATTAAGATGGTCTAAGGGGTTAGGGTCAAGGTAAGAGGTCTAGTTTGGGTTTTGGTATGGTGGAGGCACTAGGTGGCCCAGGATGGTGTTGGTGCTTGGATAGGTTGGAACAAGGAAGTGGGAAGGTGAACTCATGAGAATGGTGTGTGGGAGTGACTTACCAAGATAGAGAACTCCATTTTTTCTTTGAGTAGGAATGATTCCTTGAGTTGATTCCAAGTTACATTTTTGAATCCTCGAGTTGAGTTAGTCTACTTAAGGTGATAGTGGAGGGCTCTGCATCAGTGTGTTAGTTTGAGCTTCACTTGGTTTTGAGAATACTTTAATATTCTCTTCTTAACAAGGCCAACCATGTGAAGTTGAAAGCTCATTTTTCCTCACCCCCCTCCCCCTAACATCAATCTAAATTCCCCATTAACATCTAATTACACACTTCATTCATCCATTTATGAACTATAACATTAAATCAATACAATCACATAAAATTCATTAACATGATATAACATTCATTAATATGCAACACTAATCAAGAATTCATTAACACATAAAAATATTCATTAACATGACATATAATTCAATATTGATACACAACATTCATAGATAATTACTTAAAACAATGTTCTTTCATTATCCAACAAAGTTAATCAAACAAGTTTTATCAAAGAGCATATTTAAGAAATCATTTATTTTTAAGGTTTTTCTTAGATTTATTATTTAGGTAAAGGCTGACAAGAGCATCAATATTATCTTCCTCCTCCTGTATTTTTTATCTTAAATTAAGATGATTCCTCATGTCTTGAGGAGGATGACACTGCTGCATTAAAGGGGGGTCTGCTACAATAACAAGTAAATGGGTTAAATTCCCATAATTTGTTTTACTATTACATGTATTTCATTAACTAGTAGTGTACACACAAAAGTAGTGCACTTCTCTAAGTCATTACATCAAAGGAAATGCATGAAGGGGAAACCTTCAATAGCAACCTAGAGCTCTCTATGCATGGAGTTGCAAGATTGTAAAATTGCTCTCAGCTAGAGCTAATAAACTTGTGACCTTGATAGTCAACCACACAATGAGAGATTCCAACATTGAAGACAAGGGAAAGAATGCCAATATCCCCAAGGAACCACTATGAAATGAAATGCAATGCAAACTAATCTATGAAAATGAAAGATGTAAGCTAGTCTATGGAAATGAAAGAACAATGCAACTAATCTATGAAAGGAAAGAACAAGTATTACAAATCCTTCCTATTTAGACTATGTGAGATTAATCTATAGCATAAAGGAAATCTAAGCTATGAATGCCATGATAATGAAGCTACTATGCAAGAATGAAACTATGAAAGCATGTAAATGTGATGCAACAATGGTCTCCAAAAGCTTGATGCAAGAATGTCTTCAAAAGCTCCAAATGACCTAGAAAACCTGCAACATAACATTAGCATAAAAGAGATGGATCCTAAATGAGGAAGATAGCTCTCCTTTTATAAGAAATGAAAAGGAATGGACCATGGAGATTAAGAGGCAAAAGATTTAATCAAGGGTATAGCTTGAAAGAGGAGAAATCCATGTGCACAAATATCCTCCAATGAGAAAATAGGAGTCGACTTTTGTGTCCATATGAGAAAAAAAGTGTTTTTTCCCTTTTTATAAAATAAGAATAATGATTTATTTGTGCAACTTAGGATAAGAGGAAAAGTGAGGGTTTTTTATTTAATAAAAGGGGAGGAAATATTCCTTTTAATTAAATAAAGACTTAGGATAAAATGGTTAGCCCAAGGCAAATAATCGAACAAATGATAGAATTAGGATTTGATCAAAGAAATTGATATATTTGAAAAATGCTGATTTTTGAAAATATTGATTCAGGGATTTGACAAATTGTTGAATGGGGGCCCAAAGTCTAGGCAACCATTTTAGGGTGCATACATTTTCCCCTCTTTGGGTAATGTGTGATCATGCTGGGAACACATGTGGCCAAAGAAGAATTGAAATGTGAGATCGATTTGGGATCACAAAACAATCTAGACATGTGTTTATTTTGGGAACACACTCGAGCAAAAATAAACAAAAGATATTGGACATGAGTTCATTTTGGGATCACATCCAAAATAAGAGATAAAAATCTCAAGCTGAGTGAAAGTTCATAAAAAGATAGTTGAATCAAGAAAATCAAGGATTAAATCCAATAGGTATTGCCCCCTCAGAATCGAAATTGAAATCAGGTAGAGGAGAAATAGAAAAGTGATAAAAGATGATCAAATCATAATGAGATCATAATCGAAGATAAATGATAATAGGATAACCATTAGGCAATGAAAACATGCCCCAGTGATGAATTAGAAGAAAAGAATTGGGGTGAATGGAAGACTAGAAGTTTGAAAGACATGAAAAGGAATAAATTCCACCAAAGATCAAAGAATTATGCCTCAAAAGGTCAGTCAACTGCATAGAAGAGAGAAAATTTTGAAACATAATTTTGACTATCAAAATGACCTCAGATTTAAATTTCAAGTCTAAAAATGGTTCCACGACATTGAAATTAGCTAGGGGTGCAATTTTTGCGCAATTCCAAACTATTTTGAAAATTGGCCAAAAAAGTCAAAATGCTATAAAAGGGGTTAAAAGTGTCATTTTTAAAATCATTTGACTTTTATTGATTTGAGAATTTTGAGAGCTTAGAGAGAGAAAATGTCCTAGCAAGTAGTAGTTCTTGTCCATAGACACTGATTTGAGCACGCCTGGTTACACAACCGGCCTCCACACTATGGTGTCGCGGTATGTTTTCAGAAAAAACTTGCCCCTTTTTGAGTCATTATGAGCATTTAATACATGTAAAACACATTTTTTTAAATTTTTAAATTTTCAAATTTTATGTTTAGGTGAAATATCATGTGATACTTTAGAAGTATTGCACCCCTTTAGACTTTGTATCGCGTGATACTTCGCAGGTTCCAATAGTATCACGCACCTATGTAAACCAGTATTGCACAATACCTAGAGAACTATCATGCGATACTAGGAAAAGTATCATAGGCACAAAAAGTATCGCACTACTATAGACCAAAAATAGTGTCACTCAAAAATAGTGTCACTCAAAGTAAAAATTTGATATTTGTAGCATTTTTTTAGCAAAAATGACATGGGTCCAGACAATGTATGATTTTAAATATGTTTTGTACTAATATGTAGACATCCATCATGATATGTTCTAACATCTAGCTAGGTTTGATTGCTTGTAGGAGCACTTTCTGGTGTTGCTCATGAGAGCGCCGAAGGTGACTGGGCTACATTTTGTCCAAGATCTTGATGATCTAAGCAAGGTAGACTTGAGGGCTATGGGATTTAGATACTTGCTGCAGTTCCCATACATCTAGGTTGATCATGGTCTATTGACAGCCTTGGCCAAGTGATGGCACAGTGAGCATAACACATTTCACTTGCCCACTGGAGAGGCATCCATCACATTAGAGGATGTCTATAGGATTCTTAGAGTACCATGCCATGGCGAGCCTGTAAGTATAATCATGCTTAAAGATATAATCGTTTAAGTGTATTATTTCCATATGATGAAAACTAATCATTATTTTTTGCTGGCATAGGTATACTATGATCAGGATGTCACTGAGGGCCGACATGCCATCCAGGGCATGTTTTAGGATGTGACTATTGTTGATCGACATGTTAGTTGGGACTGGCTCATGGATGATTTTGGCAGAGATTTTCCAGTGCCGTGCATTGTTGCCTCCATCATCTCACAAGCCCTAATGACTGATTCTAGTCAGAAGGGATTCCCTCTTAGATGGGGCAAACTACTAGTTGACTTGGTAGGTAGACCTTGGCACATGGCATGGGGACCTGCCATACTTACAAAGATGTACCATGAGTTACATGAGATCGCCTACAGAGACAGTCAGACATGGGCTTGTGGTGCCATCTTGGCATAGGTGTGGGCTTGGGAGCACATCATTGTGGTGCACCCTAGGGTTTAGATAAGAGAGTGGAGATATCCATTTATATACAAGTATAGAGGGTTTATATCACATTCCCATATTGGGGATGCGACACACTACAGATGAATCTTGGATGAGATGACCTCCTTCATATGGAGGCCATACAAGGTAGTTGAGACATGGGGGGATGCTAAGGATGAGTTCAATTAGATGCTATATAGTTGGCCACTTTTAGGCTGACACTCAGAGATAGTTGAGAGATTCTGCATCACTCAGGTATGGTTACAGTTTAGGTGGCAGCAGCAGGTCTCTACAAAGACCACCACTTATGTGAGGTCGAGGGACAAGGAGGGACATGGGTGGCTACCCATGTTAGATCATTAGATAGCCATTAAGGAGATGGATGCCATCATGAGGGAGCCTAGGATTATCTCCTAGATATGGAAGATGTAGGGTCTGATGCAGCATACAAGGCTGAGCGACAGAGGGCACCATTCCCCCGATTCACTATACCAGATGCATAGCTGATAGCTCAGGGTGGAGATGATGATGATGGAGGGGATGGAGGAGATGGAGGAGATGGAGGGAGAAGGAGAGTGATGGAGAATGGTGAGGTATCCTGATCAAATGGCTATAAATGGCCATGGGGACAAAGCTTTGCAGATGAGGGGGATGATGTAGTGAGACTAGCTCATCTGTGAGTAGAGGCTAGATAGGATCCACCTATGGGAGGGGAGGCTTTGAGAGCCAGGATACAGGCTATGGAGGTAGAGATGTAGTAGTTGAGGACTACAATAGCTGTTAGGGAGAAGCAACTGACTGATCTGAGGGTGGAGAGAGATCGGTAGATAGCCGATCTTAGGGTAGAGATAGCACACCATGAGACGATGGCATAGGAAGATGCACTAGAGATCTAATAGGAGGCAACAAGAGCTATGTATTATCATGGAATCTATCTCCAGGCTATTCTAGAGGGTCAAAGAGCACTGTCATACTCTTAGAGGGTAGGGACGTCAAATATGGTACTTGACAGGACAACAGTGCCTCCCCCACCACCATGAGGTCCACATGATGGTGCTAGTGAGTCCTAGGTTTACGGATTAGGTTTAGGCCATTTTTGACATATAATTGAGACATTGATCTAGATCTTGGGATCTCACATTGTATATTGTATCATGACATTGTGATATATATGAGATTTACTAGATGTTTGATATATCATTTGTATTTGTCTCACTTGTGATGGACGTATCAGTTTATATATATTGTCTTGTCATATTGCTCAAAATGTATGTTTTAAATGCTCATGTATATTCTCTCTCATAGATGTATGTTTGATTCTCATGTTTATGATATAGACTCATGTTTTTGAAAATGACATTTTTATAGATATGATTATATGATTAACCCCTTGTGATGAACTGGAACAGGTTTGAGATGAAAAAGACAAGGAGTGAAAGACATGAAGAAATAGAAGGTGAGCACAGTTGACTGACTAGTCTGTGAATGATGAAAATGAGAGCTCTCTTCATATGAAAAATGCAAAAAAGTACTCTAATCATGAACTTGCAAGGTCACAACGCTAATAGACATCAAATTATCATCATCAAGCATTATTGGTAGCATCATAAGATCATACAATACACACTAGTATGACTATGTGAATCTGAATATGATCTATATCAGATAAAAATGTGGAAATCCCACCTAGGCATCAAAGACATGTAGGTCAAGATGACTAATGCAGTGAGATCACCTAAGTTTGTTATGGTGAGATTATGCTTGTATCAAGACACATGAAAGTCAGGATAGCTATAATCATGCACTCACATAAAAATAGTCAAGGATAATACCTTGTCAATCCCTAGTGTCAAGTAAGACTAGCATAAATGATCATAATAGTTAGGATCAATGAAATATACCCACAAGCAGATAATGAAATAAAACATGTTCTCATACCCTCAATCTTCTAGCTATGCATCATCAAAAACTTCTCAGGGAGAGACGACTCATCAAATAAATCTTCATAGATAGCACACAAAGAAAAATAAAGTCAACATATCTCAATCGAGTTAATTTTTTAAGTGCGTGTGTGTTGGTCATAGAGTCAAACTTTGAGCATCAAATTTTCTAATGAGCGATATCGCATCATACTTAGACTATTGGTTTAGACATTTGATAAGTGTTTTAAGAAACACTCAACGCAAGGTAGTGTTGAAAAACACTATTTGGGGTGGTGTTGAAAAACACCTATTGTGAAATGCCCCAAGAGACAAACGCACCTAAAGTACCTATGCTAATAGTTATGCCCCCTAGACAAAAATAAAGACCAATTCCAGACCAAGTCAAATAAGGTCAAGGCATGATGGAGAAAGGCTTAGTGTCAAGGATGCATGCTAACAAATAGGAGTGCAAAGGCCTCAAGTAGTGCCTATTTCCAGGTTTTCACCACTTGGAATCTTTTTTCATTTTTATTTTTTTGTATTTTTTCAAGACTTTTTATGCTTTTTAGGATTTTTTCAGTATCATATATCAATTTTTTTGGTATTTTTTATAGGATCACAAAATATGTACAAAGGACACCCTCAGACAAAATGGGCATCAAGGATAGAACTTCTTTAGGTGTAAAACATTGATAGGTTTAGGGAGCTGTTCCCCCTCTAGATCAGATAGTAAATATGCACCTATGCCAAAAGCATCTATGATGACATATGGTCCAAGTCAATTAGGTTTGAACTTGCCCTTTTTCTCTCTATTTTGTTGGTTCTTAGGATTCTCTCACAAAACAAGATCACCTACTTGAAACTCTCTAGGCCAAACTTCCTTGTTGAATTCCTTGGACATATGCTTCTGATACACTCTCATATGATCAAATGAAGCCTTGCACTTCTCATCTAGAAGTTCTAATTCCTGTAACCTCATGGCACGATAATCTTAATTTGTTACCAAACCTTTGAGAGAGACTCCAAGTGAAGGGATCTCTACTTCTAAAGGTAATACTACTTCAGTTCCATAGGTAAGGGCAAAAGGAGTAGCCTCTATAGGTGTGCGAATACTTGTCTTGTAAGCCCATAATGCTGGATTGATTTGCAAGTGCCAATCCCTACCATTCTTATGCACTGTCCTGTGAAGAATCTTAAGAATGGTTTTATTGGAAGCCTCTGCTTGTCCATTTCCTTGTGGAAAGTAAATGGAGGACCAATGTTGTTTGATTTTAAACTTTTTGCAAAGGATTTAAGGTCCTTGTCCTTAAATTGACCTCCATTGTTAGTGATGATCTTAGAAGGCACTCCAAAATAACAAATGATATGATTCAGAATAAATAATGAAACTATCTTGCCCAAGGCAACAGAAAGTGGGATAGCTTCCACCCATTTTGTGAAATAATCAGTAGTCATAATAATAAATGTGTGTCCACTTGATGAGTTGGGGTGAATTTTCCCAATGAGATCAAAGGCCCAATGTTGAAATGGCCAATGAGATATAGAAGGAATGAGCTCCCTACCTAGAGCATTAATTAGGTTACCATGTTTCTGACAGTTTTCACAAGTCTTAGCAAAGGCTATTGCATCTATCTACATCATGGGCCAATAATACCCTACCCTAAGCAACCTTTGGGCCATGGAAAGATCATTGGAATGTCCACCACAAATGCCCTCATGGACATCTGCTAACGCTTGGTCAGATTCCTCCTTTTCCAAGCACCTAAGAAGTGTCCCATCTAAACCCCTCCTATACAGATCACCAGAGATAAGGGTGTGGTGAGAGGCATTGCAGATTAGATTTCTACATTCAGAATGGTTGAATGTTTTAGGAATGATGCCATCACAAAGATATGAATAGATAGCACCATAACAAGAAGACTCATGAGTGACCAAGGTACAAATGATGTGGCTTTCAGAGGAGTCAAAGATGGGATGGTGTAGCTCTTCCACTAGGAATTCAAATCTTGATTCATGTTGTTCCAATTGAAGGAGTGAAGCTAGTGTAGCCATAGCATCTATAGCCTTGTTTTCTACTCTAGGGATTTGTTGAAATGTCACAAATGTGAAGTAACCTCACAATGAATTAACCATCTTCTTGTAAGGTATCATTTTATCATCCTTAGTTTGGTACTCTTCATTTACTTGGTTGATAATTAATTGTGAATCCCCAAAGACATGTAACTCTATTATATTCCACTCTATCACCATCTTAAGTCCATTGGTTAGAGCCTCATATTCTACAATTTTATTTGTTCATGGGAACAAAAGTGTTTAAGACTTAGGTATGTTGTACCCATCAGGGAAAATAAATAATACTCTAGCTCCTAATCCATTTTGCATATTTGAACCATCAAAAAACATTTTCCAAGTACGTGTGGTCATGTACATTATATACTCATCTAGGAATTCCACTTGAATAGGCATGCTATCCTTGACTAGGAAATCAACAAGTTGATCTGCAATAGCTTTCCCTTTTATAACCTTATGCTCAATGTACTCTATATCAAATTCTGACAAAACCATCATCCACTTAGCAAGTCTACCCATGAGAGCAGCCTTACCAAGAAAATACTTAAGAGGATCAATCTTTGCAACAAGATGTATAGTATGGGCAAGCATGTAGTGTCGCAACTTTTGGGACGTAAACATTACCGCAAGACAAGACTTTTCAATACTATTATAATTGATCTCATAAGATACTAGGGTACGACTAATGTAGTAGATGGCTCTTTCCTTCCCAGTATCATCAAGTTGAGCCAAACAATGCCCCCAAGGAAGATTCTATCACTGAGATGTACAAAATTAATGGTTTTCCTAGGATAGGAGGCATTAAAATTGGAGGATTATCCAAGTATTGTTTTATTTGATCTAGGCTCTTTTGGAAATCCTCATTCCAAACACATGTGGCTCCCTTATGCAATGTCTTTTTGAATGGTTGTGCTCTATATGCAAGCTATGAAATAAACCTTCATATGGATTGGAGTCATCCCTAAAGACTTCTCATCTAACTAATGTTCTTAGGAGGTGGCATACCTAATATAGCTTGAACCTTTTCGGGATCCACCTCTATTCCTTTGGCTGAAATTATAAATCTTGGAAGTTTACCTAAGGTAACCCCAAATGCACACTTTTTTGGATTCAATCTTAATTGAAACTACTCCATTCAATCTAGAATTACTTCCAAATGTTATAGGTGTGTATCCATTTGCTTAGACTTGGCCAAGGTATCATCCACATAATCTTCCATGTTTTTATGCATCATATCATGAAATATTATGGTCATAGCTCTTTGGTATGTGGCTCCTACATTTTTTAATCCAAATGGCATGATGTTCCAACAATAGGTTCCCCATGCACATGTGAAGACTGTCTTTTCTTGATCCTTAGGAGCTATTTTTATTTGGTTATAACCGGAAAAACTATCCATTAAAGAGTATATCTCATAGCCCGTAGTCATATCCACTATCATGTCTATGTTAGGGAGTGGAAATTCATCTTTTGGGAAAGCTTTTTTAAGATCCCTGAAGTCTATGCATATGCGAATGGACCCATTATGCTTTGAAACTAGAACAATATTTGAGATCCACTTGGCATAGTCGATAGCTTTAATAAATCCCACTTCTAAGAGCTTTTCTAGTTCAGCCTTAACAAGGAGAGCTATGTGAGGATGCATTTTCCTCAACTTCTATTTTACTGGTTTAATTCATGGAGCTATAGATAAGTGATGCATAATGAGATTAGTGTCAAGCCCTCGCATGTCTAAATATGTCCAAGAAAAATTGATTTTCTTGGAAATAACTCAGTAGGTTATTGAGTATCCCATCCTTAGGTGCCTCAAAGAGGTTTTCACCTTGGATATGTCTTTCATTTTTACTATTTTGGGTTCTGACACTGCCACAAAGTGGTTTTTGCCATCATAACCATTTCTCTTTTTTTCTTCTTTTATTTTTTGACTGAGGTACCTACTATCCAGCTCCGTCATACTCATTGTAGGTTCACTGGTGGAAGAGACTACAGGTTCAAGAGCATTCAAGTAGTAGGCTATCTTTTAGTCATTGTGAAAAGTGAGGAGCTGAGGCTCTTAATAAACTTGTGACCAATCAATCAAATCATGGTTTACAAGGGGTAGGTCAATGACTAGTTCAACATTATTGATACGAAAGGCGTTATCTCTGGTGATCTCACAATTAGGATCTGTCGAGTCTCCCTCTAAGATACCCAAATTAGGACTCATCCTACCAAATGAATCGTCATCCACTAAGGCAATTTGAGGAGTCTAATCCTCTAGTCCTACACTAGGCTCGTTGGTCACATCAGGTTGAGTACTATAAGTATGGACAACATCCATGTCCAAATCAACTATTTCATCTAAAAGAGAGTCCCACTTGAACTCATACGAATCTATTTCTGAATCTTTGTCAGGGCATCTTGATATAGAAGCCTCAAGATTGTGAAGGGTATCCCTTTCACTAGCATTTGTGTTTGTGCTTATAGTTGTTAGGTCATCTGAATCCCCCCAAAGGGGATTTGTAGAAGGCACCCAATAATCAATCATGTCTTGCTAGTTTTGAAGATTGGGTGTATAATCTGAGTCACTATCACTATCTGTCATAGCTAGGATAGGGATGTTTTTCTTCTTCTTTCCATTATCAAAGCCTAGGCCAACCGTTGACTTAGTCCTATGACCAAAAAGAGCATGGTTGATTGGTTCAGCCTTGGCATCTAACCTATGACTAAGAGGGCCATAACCTGGGTAGCCCATGTTTTTAACCAAAGTATACCCTCTCCCGTAAGCTTTAGGAGATGGGCTGAAATCTTCATTATGTTTATATTTCTCCTCATTGTAAATCCATTCTCTAATGGCCACTTCTTCTTTCTCATCTTGTATGGGGATTGAGGATTCTAAAAATGTGCCAAATAAGGTCATGGCTGAGGATGAAGGTTTCCTCTCATGTGAAGGTTTTCCATAAGACCTAGGTGAGATTGGCATCTTTGTGAAGGAATCCATTTGGTAGTCTCCCATGCCAAGGTCTATGGACTTAAACTTACTCTTACACTGCTCAAGAGCAGCATCAAAATTATTATCCTCTCTATTCAAAGGAACATGAGAGCTAGCTGAAATCGCATTGATAGATAATGTGCTATCCCCTGGTATGCATACTTCAACTCCATTGTAAGGGAACTTAACACATTAGTGGTAGGTAGAAAACACCACTTGCATGTCATGAATCCATGGCCTACCCAACAAGATATTATATGCCAAAGGTTCGGCATCAATAATCTGGAACAAAATGTCCTTTTCCACAGGACTAATCCTAATAGGAAGAATAGCCAATCCTTTAGAGCTTCGCTCTACTTCATCATAGGCTTTAATTGTGATCTTCTTCCTAGTGTCAATTACTTGCTTAGAATATCCCAAAGCTTTCAATAGACTCAAAGATAAAATATTAATCCCAGCACCCCCATCTATCAACACGCACCTAACAAGAGTTTTGTGGATCATGACCTTGATATGAAGGGCCAAATTGTGTGGATGGCTTAATGCTTTATAGTCCTCTTCAAAAAATGTGAGGTAATGAGGGCTAGCAATGTGATTGACCATGTTGTAGAATTGATTGACATCTATGTTGTTAGGAACATTGGCTGCTCTCAAGGCATCTTCAAGGACACGCTTGTGCCTAGGAGACAATTCTAAGAGCTCAAAAATAGAAATCTGCACTGTTGTTCACTATAACTAATCAACAAGGTTGTAACTCATATCAAGACCAACTGTAGACTTGGGAGGAACACTTTTGGACATTGGTTTCTTGGATTGCTAGAATTAGGACCTCTAATGATGATAGGACCTTGGGACTGACTCCTAGTGACAACATTAAGAGGTTGAGATACCCTTTGCAAGTGAGGACCCCTAAGCACAACAATGGGTCCTTCATTAGATATTGGAGGTGAGTTTAGATCATGTCCATAGGGATCCTTTCCCCTCATCATGTTGACATCATTGTCCACAACTTCAAGCATATTGATTACATTCTCCACAGACGTGTAGGTGTAGTTAATTGTGGCTTTGCCATTCTTGTTTTTAGAAGTCTCCCCCTTCTCATACTTAGGTAAGGGATCCTTAAAGGCCTTTTGGTTTGTGTTTGTGTTCAACCCATCAACTTGTAATTTCCCATTCTCAATAAGGTCTTGAAAAAAATGTTTAAGTTTAAAACAATTTTCAATGTTATGTCCAATCCCATTGTGGTATACACAGTAAGCTTTCTTATTCCACCAATAAGGTTTAGCATTTGGTATGCGAAACTTTGTAGGATCCTAAGGTTGAGCCAAATTATGAGCAATTAAGGTCTTAAAAATATCTGCATAAGAGTCTCCAAAGTTAGTGAACTGCCTCTTTCCCGACTTAGGTATATCTTGATACTTGGGCTTGTGCTCTTGTTGATTTGAGGATATTTGTAGCTTCATAGCTTGAACTACATTAGATAGATTAAGAACTCCTTGTTCGTTAGGTTGTGGAAAGTCAACAACTCTATCATTGACTACTTGCTTATTTTTGTTCCAATATGAATTCTTTTTATCCTTATTGTTGTTGTTATTGTTTTGGCCATTGTTGTTGTTACTTTGTTTGGCCAAAATACCTTGTTCTTTTAGAACATCCTCGATGCAACATGTAGTTTCTACCATAGTGTCAAAAGAATTAAAGACCATTTTTCTAACTTCATATCTTAATTCTGGCACTAGATTGCTCACAATTATATCAATCATTTCTTCCTCAGGGATGGTCCTAGAATATCTAGAGCATAAGCATCTCCACCTTTGTAAAAATGTCACAAAGGGTTCCCCTTGATCTTGTTTTAGCTTGCACAAATCAAGCATGGTGACTGACCTTGATAGATTATATGCAAAGTGCTACACAAACCTTTGGACAAGTTCTTTGAATGTTTTAACAGGAGGGGTAAGGTTAGTAAACCACTCCATGGCTTGGCCTTTAAGGATCCTCAGGAATAACCTCATAAGGTAGGAGTCCTCATGATGAAATTCAAAGCTCATGATATAGAACTATCATACATGGTCATGCGGGTCACCACTACCATTATATTTGTCAGATGTGGGGATTTCAACCTTTCTAGGAAAATCTACCATAACCACACTCTTGTCAATGGGATTGGAACATATGGAGTCCAAGTTGAAGGTATTCTTTGGAGCCATCATTTTTTCCATAGTCTTTTGCATTTGCTTAATCATCTCATCATTTGAAGGGTTTTTCTTCTGGATCTTTTGTTCCACATCAAAGTTGTATGGGACTTTTACACCCTTATTGATTAAACTTTCCAAGAACTAATCCTTCTTTTGTTCCACATACTTCTCCACATATTGTTGGAAGGATGGTTCTTGTTACATTGTCATGAAATCAATAGTGTCAAAGTTGGCTTTGCTTCCTCCATGTTGAGAGCCATGGTGAGCTCATTGGGAGGGCTGTCTTGAAAGTCTAGGAGGTGTGTGTCTCCTATGATGGTCATACTGAGAAGTCCTTCTTCCTCTAGGACTAGGTGATCTTGATGGGGTCCTTGACCTTCTTCTAGTTCTTGGACTTGGTGAGGGGGTAGATGGAGGCAAGTTGGTCCCACTATTGGTACCCCTCTTATTGTATTGATTATGGAGTTGTTGTGCTAAGAGCCTATCTTGTTATTCTTGGGTGGCTCTTCTCTTGATTTCCAACAAACCTCATTCCTCATCTTCCAATTATTTAAACCTTTCTTTCTTAGCAGCTTGTTCATCTAAGTAGGCCTATTTTTCTCTTTCAATACTTTTCAATCTCGTATTTGCATATCCAGAGGTATCTCTTAGCAGAGATGATGGTCTTGAATGTCTAAACATGTTGGCTAAATTAATGTGGTTGTCACTAGACTCATTGTTCTGGTCTTCTTATTGTGACCCTGAATCTGAGTGAGTTTGTCTATAATGTCTCTCAGCTGTTTGATGAGCATCTAAGTATCTTGAGTTAATGAGGGCTGATCCAAGTGGACTATCATAAGTAGACTCGGTAGACATTGTGTTACCCCTATGTCATTGGAAAATGTCATCAAGAGTTTGATTCATTGCTTCTCTTTGTTGTCTAGTGAAGGTGTAACTCAAGTCCATATTTGAGGATTACTCTTTGGGTTAAAAAAAACCTCAGACTCACTCTTAGGGGATTGATCAAAAATGGGTTCTTTTCCCTTTCATTGTTGAAGAGTCTTAACTAAGGGTAACTGATTAAAGACAACTGGGGGTCATTTTCATTGATTCACTTGGTACCTTGTTGTAACTGACATGAAAGAAAAATATTCTTGATGATAAGGTGACCTCTCAAGGTGTCAACACCAAACTAGGATAATCAAAGTTCTCTAATGTCCAAAAAGAGATGGTAAGATAGAAATTGCAAAAGACGTTACCAACACTATCAAAGAGGTGCTTAAATCAAAGGATCAATATCCTTGCACATTTGAACTAGGAGGATGGACTTAGCCAAATTATATAATTAAAATTAAATTTGAATGGAAATGATTTGGACAAAAAAGAGTACTAAAATTCTCCAAGAATGTTACTAACAACTCTAGAGATGTACTTTCTCAACAGGAATAATCTTCTAACTTGGAAATTCTTCCCAAGGTGACTTTGTAAATCAAATGACACTACCCCTAGAGGGCTAAAAATAGAAATTAAGGGTAAAGAAAAGCTTCCAATGGTAGGATAAGTTACCTATCTAAAGACCTAGCCAACTAAAAGAAACTGCAAAATGACTGAAACTAGGTATACAATAGAAAATTCTCAGGCAACACTTTCCAGGCTAATCAGGTGATACTTCTTATAGAGGTGAGACTTCACCTTTCACCAGGTGATAGACCTCACAATAGCTAGGTGATAGACTCTAGGCAGGTCGGGCGATAGTCCAGTAGGTGCAAACTATCGTGCGATATTTTGGCTCAAAGCGGGTGATACTATTGCTAGTTTGTATGACACTTGACTAGAATTGTGTGAAATTTGTGTTTTCGGGTCTGTTTGATCAAAATTTTTGGTCTGAGGGTTGATGTTTCTGATCTCAATCACAATATGAATAGAAATTTGATAGGTTTTTAAATAGTAAAGGATCAAACATGTCTTAAAACAGTTAAAACAAGGGCAAAAAGAAACCTTGCCAAGACAAACACTTGTGATATCAAAACATAAAAACACCCTATGAATACTACCAATTGTTTGAATGTTCAAGAACATTAACACTAGTATTACACAATTGAAGACACTTCAAGAAATATCTATCCTAGAAATTCAAGGTTCATTACTTAACAACTTGGCCCACAACTTGATGCTCCCTTGCCTCACACAAAGTGGTTACCCACAATAGATATTGGCTTTGTCATGGAAGTGCCAAAGACACAACCAAAGGAACACATATGGTGAGTATCTTAAGGTGATCTAGGTTATTCCACTTGGATCAATCCTTGCACCAAGAAGCTAAGCATCTAGAAGAAGGTGGCCTCTATCTAATGGTTCTTAGTAAGGGCTTCCATTCACAACACCCCTCTTGCTCCTCATAAAGGACTAGGACCTTGCGGCCTCAAGAGTACCTTAAGAATTCTTTCTCAATGCTTTCCCCATGGTCACAATCCCATGAGCTACTCACATCAAGTGAAGACAAGTGTTATGTCTACCAAAGTTTTGTGTCCTTGATAGCCTTGAGTTTATAGTGGGTTGGAAGAGTCGGCAAAAGGATTTTCCCCACTTGGGTCGTTCCTCTTGATTTTGCAAGAGCAAGCCCGCTAAAGGATTTCTACAACTAAAAAAAAATGGATCAACTTATGAGGTTCATGATTTTTGGTTCACCACAAGGGTGAAGAGCATACTCCCCTATCTCAAAATATCTCCCAAACACACCAAGAAGAAGTTCAATTACTCTCTTTCTTCCAAAATCTTAAACTGGGTCAAGATTTTTTGGTTCACCACAAGGGTGAAGAGCATACTTCTCCTACCACCTCAAAATCTCTTCCACAAGATATTAATGTTCCTAAGAAAAGAAACAATTAGTAATTTCCACACTTGAAAGGAAATAAATAAACAAGCATTTTTTTAATTTTAATTTTATTTTTATGCTTTGGGCAGCCCTACAAAAACCATTAGCAACCCTTTTAGCATACAATATGGAAAAATTCTCAAGTAAATGCACCTACAACCACAACTTGTTAGCCCCACAAGGTTAGCAAAATCTAAAATCGAAATGAAATATGCAAGATTCTAAGTGAAATATGCAAGTTAATTCTATCTAATTGCGATAAATAGAAATAGAAAACTGATGAAGTCTAGATTCTGCCAAATAAGCTCAAGAAAAGGATCACTACTGGGTAAAGGTGATAGACTATAGACACCAGAATTATCGTGCAATAATTTTCAGTATACTGGGGTGATAATATTAGTCTGAGTGATACTTCGCTCTATACCAGGCGATACTTCATCCAAGACCAACGACAGTTTCTACAATAGACAAGTGATACTTCTGATAGGCAAAGTATCATGTACACATACAAAGAACTATCACATGATATTCCTAGAAGTATCACGCGATACTCTAGGACAAAAAACTAGAGACCGCAAATTAAGCTCAAAAATTACCAAAAACTTGACAAAAAATGTAAAACTAAAGGACAAAGCTAATCTACTCTGCCCCAAGGTGGGTGCTAGAAATGTACACACAAAAGTAGTGCACTTCTCTAAGTCATTACATCAAAGGAAATCCATGAAAGGGAAACCTTCAATAGCAACCTAGAGCTCTCTATGCATGGAGTTGCAAGATTGTAAAATTTCTCTCAGCTAGAGCTAATAAACTTGTAACCTTGCTAGTCAACCACACAATGAGAGATTCCAAAATTGAAGACAAAGGCAAGAATACCAATATCCCCAATGAACCACTATTAAATGCAATGCAATGCAAAATAATCTATTGAAATGAAAGATGCAAGCTAGTCTATGGAAATGAAAGAACAATGCAAGTAATCTATGAAAGGAAAGAACAAGTGTTACAAATCCTTCCTATTTAGACTATGTGAGATTAATCTATAGCATAAAGGAAATCTAAGCTGTGAATGCCATGATAATGAAGCTACTATGCAAGAATGAAACTATGAAAGCATGTAAATGTGATGCAACAATGGTCTCCAAAAGCTTGATGCAAGAATGTCTTCGAAAGCTCCAAATGACCTAGAAAACCTGCAGCATAACGTTAGCATAAAAGAGATGGATCCTAAATGAGGAAGAGAGATCTCCTTTTATAAGAAATGAAAAGGAATGGACCATGGAGATTAAGAGGCAAAAGATTTAATCAAGGGTGGAGCTTGAAAGAGGAGCAATCCATGTGCACAAATATCCTCCAATGAGAAAATAGGAGTTGACTTTTGTGTCCATATGAGACAAAAAGTGCTTTTTCCCTTTTTATAAAATAAGAATAATGCTTTATTTGTGCAACTTAGGATAAGAGGAAAAGTGAGGGCCTTTTATTTAATAAAAGGGGAGGAAATATTCCTTTTAATTAAATAAAGACTGAGGATAAAATGGTTAGCCTAAGGAAAATAATCAAATAAATGATAGAATTGGGATTTGATCAAAGAAATTGATATATTTGAAAAATGCTGATTTTTAAAAATATTGATTCAAGGATTTGACAAATTGCTGAATGGGGGCCCAAAGTCTAGGCGACCATTTTAAGGTGCATACAATTAGAACATAGCATGCATTTTTATTTACCTGACAATGCCACATCATCATGTACAATAACATTTTGATCTTCTGCCACCTCAACATGCTCAACATGCTCTAAAATATTCAAAAAAGGGTTACATGACCAATTGCAATTAAAGATGTTAAATTCTATTAATAATTACGTAATTTATTTCTAATAGCAAATTAATACCTCCAACACTATGATGCACATCATGGCCTTCATCACGCCTAGGTTCTGTGGTAGGATTTGAAGGCTGTAGTGAAATGTCATGCACATTGTTATCATGAAATAGTCAATTTATGTTTGAAATTAACTATTCAATTTGATTTAGTTTTCATTTGATCAATTTACCTGTGTCTCATCTAGTGTAGTGGATTCTTCATTATGGCTTTGGGATTCTTGGCGTAGGCATGCAACCACGACTGCATAGCCTTCCTTCAAGGCTATTCTCTTGTCTTCATCCATGGGCTCTACATTGACTTCTGTGCCCTATTTTTTTTGTTTAATATCGTCACTTTTACATTTATGATTTGATTAAATAGAATTGTTTGCAACCTTATATATAAAAATTTGATATGAAATTCCAATGCTGCTACTTACAAGTTTAGAGTGAAGTTTCATATAGCCACCAAAGCCAAGTTTGTGTTGGCCAACCTTTGTTAATCTCGCTTGTGTGGCTTTTGATGTGTCTTGCAGTCTATGAAAATTTTGAAACATGTTAGATTATATATTTACAAAGATCACTAATTAGTGCATGATTACATTCTACTTAAAACTATCATGACATACCTTCTTTTGTCATCTTTTGGTTGAATTCCACTACCCTTTAGCCTTTTCTCTTTTGCATCTTCCATTATTTCATTCTGCTCCATTGATGGAATCATAGGAGGATGCCCGTACTTTGGGTTATCCTTTAGAGCCCTTCTATATTGGTCCCTCACAGTCTTTATATGTTTGTCTTCTCTTGTCAGAATCATGCCTCTGTCAAAACTTTTAATTCCAAAGAGGTCCTCTAAAGATTTAATGAGCTGATTTTTTAAGTCAGCATCCTAATCATTCCACCTTTTTTGAAAAAACAAAATTGTTAGATATCATAACTTTAATATAGTACAATAAATGAAAGATAAGAAAAATATTGTACCAATATTATGAAGCTACATACCTTTTATGTATGGTGGGCCCAAATAGCTTCAATGTCATTTCAAAAAGATGATCATAAAAAACATCATTTCCTACAAAAATAGCATGGGATTATCAATCCAGAACGAGTTATGTATAAGTAAACTACAATTACACTATAAATAATAACAATTTTAGAGAACTTGGAAGCTTTGGTACTTTTAACGAAACCATATTGTTCTTGTTCATCAACAATGTCCCCACAAATGAACCAGTACTAGTAACACGGGATGATCTAAGAAATGGTTGATCTTCACTAGTACTGGTCTGATCTATTCTTGTACCAGGTGTAGGTGTATCTATTAGTGCACAAAATAGGTCCATACAGTGTATAAAATTCACACAAGAAAAATAATCAATTCATGATTAGCGCATAACAAAATATAGAAAAATAAGGTTTTACTAGTTATACATGGTACAGAGGAAGATGCTTGCAGGCACCTTGTTCTGGACAATGCAGTCATCGAATGTAGAATGTTAACCAAAGGAGGTGTCTGCACTTCATCATGAGTTGTAGAATACATTGTTAGAAAAGACATTTGCAATGGATAAAGATTAAATGGGGTACTAGAAGCATCCCAAACATAAGTTGAGTCAATAATGCATACAAAGGTTAACTCAATGGTTAAAGGTTTAAGGATTATTTACATGAAGGTTGTGTGGCGCTACAAGCCTCACCATGTTGATGATGTTTCACATGTGTCAAAAAATTCTATAATAAGAACACATCATATTTTAGATCATGATCCATAAGATAGTATAAAATATAAAAATCTATTGAACTTTAATTATTGCTTAAGATTAATTACTGCTTACATCAATAGAGTTGACTCTACGTGTCAATTCTTCTTTGAGTTCCTTTGACTCCTCAATTTCATTTGCTTCCATTACAAGGTTAAGAATTTCATTAGCATATTTAGTTTTTATTTGAGTAGCCATGAATACATGGTTAGATTTAGATTCTACGTCATCTCTAAATTCTGTGTAAACTTCAGATCGAAATAGATCTGCTACCTCTTTTGCTTTTCTCTATCAATAAGTATCAAGTTGTGACATCAATATCAGTAAAATTCTATCAAAATAACTCCAAAGCCATAAAGAAAAGAACATAATAATATGACATTTGTTTGTATATAATTTGTAGAATTACACTAATTAAGGTTTACCTTTTCCAAAGAAAGTGTATTCTGAGGAACATCCCCACCTGTATCTTGAGGTGGGATATCCATGTCGCCCTGTGACAAAGATTAGTAATTCTTAGCAATCAGAAGTGATTGAAGTCAATATTAATTGGAGGCAATTGGTTTAAATGTTATACTTACCAGTCTCATGATAGGGAATTTTTTTGTATCTACACAATTCAAATTGTAATCTATTAGAAGGTCTTCCCCTGCACTTATTGATTTTATCACACATACAAATATACGATTTCCCTCAGGTGCCTCGAATATACAATTCGGTCACTTATTAGTGGACATAGGTTGAGAACTATTTATAAACCCTACAATATTCCTTTTTGCTTTTGGCCTTCCATCAATATACATAGTGAGGCTTTTAGTTTCATCATTTTCTTTGCATTGTATATAATTTGTTGACAATGCATACCTACGCATACTTTTTTTATATTGCACAATCTACATCCAATTCTTGTAATTGTAAAAAGGTCCTACATACTCCATCAATTCAACAACTTGATTATAACTGACCTTTATGCCATCCATAGAAAATAAGCCCAAACCATGTAATGAAGATGGAGCTATGAGATATATCCTTTCATTAATTTTAAAATCAGTATTAACTGGAGGTAGTTCCTTGGGTACCCATTCTTTCTGAAGATGTGTGTACCTTAAGGGAACCTTCATGTCGCCTTTGGTCTCATTATCATAAGAACATGACCCCCCCTCAGCAAAGAAAAATTGCATTCATTTATCAAGTTTTCTTCTAATCTTTTGACCTCTAGTTGATCTCCCTATTTTAGACCTACTAGATGTCTCACTTTTGTCTTCTATTCCCACATTTTCCTCACTTGAGGAAGACAGATCAGACAAATACCTATTTGGTGATACCTGCCATCCATCAAATGAGAGACATAGTAGGGTCTATATATTTTTCCGACTAAAGAGAAGGAAACCAAATAATAAATTATACCTGTCAATCCATGTCAAAAGCATTAAATTTCTTGCATATGTAAATCATTTATCTTAAGTTAGCCAAAAATTACATGATATGTAAGCTACAAATTATATAAAAGATAAAATTTACATGATGCAAGATATACTCCATGACTATAGAGTTCAACACATAATAACTTAATTCAAATTTCTATGAATAAATCAATACCTCATACGTGGCATTGATCATACCTTGACATACATTTCATTGATCATGTTATTCATCATCCTCCTCATCTATGCCATCATCATGACTATCATCATCATCATCATCATCATCACCATCATCATCACCATCATCATGACTATCATCATCATGACCATCATCATTGTGACCATCATCAACATCACTAGAATCATCATCATTTTCTTCTTCTTCTTCTTCTTCATTGTGTAATAGTCGTCCATGATCATCATTTACTTTGTCTTCTGATTCTTCAGTATCTTCTTCTTCTATCACATTATATTGTACCGGCCTTCCTCTTGGATCATGTCTAACAACAAATGACCAACCTAGTTTATGTGGAACAAAAAAGTAAAACACTTGCTCACATTGGCTTGGAAGAATATAGGGCTCATCTCCAACTGGCTCAAATGACCTTTTTTTAATCATTGTAAATCCACTATCATGTTCAATAATAGTCCTATCAATATCATTTTGATTTGGCCATAGCCTGTACCATTTGATCACAAATAGAACTAATTTAAAAGAATTAAAGTTGCACTCAAGTATATCATCCAAAATTCCATAGTATCAATTTTCAGATTGTTGAGGATGTATGTCATTTTTAGATGAACTATTAGTGACCTTGAAGACTGCACTTATCCCAGAATCACAAGTTTTCCTCGTGTCATCTAAATTTTTTATGTGAAATTTATGGCCATGGTAGTACATAGCTTTGTGGTGTTTGATCTGCAATTATTCAAACATGTCAACATTATTTGCATCGATCCATGAGTTTATATTAAACTTATGGGTCATGTTTAGTAAACTTATACGTACCATTGGTGTAACATTGGGATGTCCATTATGATGAGCTTCTTTAACCAATGATGCAACACCATCCCATGTTAATGAGCAACCATTTTCTTGAGATTGTTGAATCCATACCATCATTCAATCAAGATTGTTTGCAATATACAAATGTAGTGCATCCCACTCACAACCAACTATAAAGAAAACAAATAGACCACTTAGAAACAACTTATATTAGAGATTTATAAGAATTAATAAACTACAATAACATCATATAATTACCTTTCACTTTCCTCAATCTACCTTTCCCCATCAAGTACTCCCCTTCAAATTTGTTAATAGAGGTGGGATCCCAAATGCAATCTACATGGATATTTTTTGCAAACTTGGGAAGATATTCACTAATATACACCATGGTCTGGTATACCATATATCCCTCCACCATAGAACCCCCAAGATGTGCTCTTTGTTGAACCAATCCCTTCATAAATTTCAAGTGTCTCTCAACCATCCACATTTACCTAGTTTGTATAGGTCCACACAATTCAATCTCCTCAACTAGATGTATGAGGTAGTGTTCTTGAGCATTGAAAAAAGTTGGAGGTAGACACTTTTGCATTTCACAATAGACTGGGGAATTTTTCTCTTCCAATATTTTATATATTTTTTATCAATTTCTTTAGATGATAACCACCTAAAAGAGATTCAACTCGCAAGAACATATAAACAAGATTTTAGATAAAAACATATAATAAATTACATAAAAAGTAAAGAAAGTCATAAATATAATAACACTTTAACCTCATGTATTCTCCAAGATCATATATAACTTGTTTAACACTGTTGTCAAATTGGTCTAGGAGGGATAGAGGTAGGATGTACCGTAATGATTAAAAATGATCTTTTCAATATATTGTAAAATAATACAATAAAAAGCACATGCAATTTTAAAAATATATTCTAAATAGAGAACACGACTTACCTTGACGAAGGTATGCCAATAATGTGTTTTGAACCCTGGCTCAAAATCACCTTTCTTTGATACAAGACTGCTTATATTTGCAACAAATCCTATTGGAAATTTTGTTTTTTTTATGACTTCTTTTAATGTATCACTTTGTTGCCCAGTTAATAACCAAGGAAGGGCACTCGTGTTTATGCAGTCTCCATTGCTATTTGATTCAATGAAATTTTTCAGTGCATGATTGGATTCATGAATGTCATTAAAAATTTTGGCTATTTTTTCTTTGTCACACCTTCCATCCAATATTTTCCATAGTGTCTCTGTTACATTCTTTCCAATATGCATAGGATTAAACAAATACATGATTGAGAGGTCCTTGTAGTACGACAACCTACTAAATTGACTAGAATAACTTTTTATTCCTCTAGGAAGTTGGTCATTGATGCCTTGACGACCTTCATGAGCATCAATAATATCATTAGTAAATAAAAGACAATATCAAAATCTAAATTTCAAATAAAAATCATTAGATGGAATGACATTACCTTGGTGATTTAGTCTATCATATTCCTACTTCCATAGACAAGGTGTCATTCTTCATGGCCTTGATGTCATCTCTTCTTTCCCATTAAAAATATGCTTTTTGATAGTTCGATACTTATGATTATTGTGGAGAAAGTGCCTAAAGTCAACAAGCACCTGCTTTCCTAAACTACTTGAATGATGAGATTTCATATTCAGACCAAAAATTGGACATGCAAATTTACTCTTTGCCTAAAGACCTAAAAGATATCATACAATTGGATCATGGACAATTATCATGTGCAACTTAAACATATAGCAATAATGTGTAAGCACTATAACATACCAAAAATACGTGACCTTAACATGATTATATAATATACCACAAAACTGAGTTAGCCTAAGGGCATCATGTATTGTCCATACAAGTGTTACCCTAATTTTCCTTCCATTCAAATTTGGCCTTGGTTTTATGATAGACCCTCATCTCCTTAGTCCTATGAGTGCCTCCCAAAAATTTCATGGGCTTGGCTCTTTTCCCCTAGTCTCTACAACCCTTTTTAGGTCTCTGGAAAGGTGCAAAACCCTTAGAAAATCTCATAAAACTAGTCGTTGCCTGAAAAACCCTAAGCCTTATTCTTTTTTTCCGTTACCTTTTTGGCCACTTAAGTGATTCTTTTTCCCCATGTGCTAAATATTTCCTAGGTCCAACATTTGATTTTTCCTAAGTCTTAGCGTGTATTAAAGCCTCAGTCAGATTCTAATCTGATGGTGGTCTATTTTTTGCAAGGAATCTTCAAGTGTATTAGGCTTTAAGACTGGTCGTAGATGTGGTATCTAGGTTTTCTATCAAAGTGGGGTCCCAAAGAGAAGATCCTACGGTAGGTGTATGTTCGCATGGGTCATTGTCAGAGCTTCAGATCTTTAGATGATCGTTGATTCTTCCAAGTCTACAGTGCTTCAAGCTTGAGTGGGTCCAGTGCCAAGTGTGCATGGTTGGCATATTCTGGTTGGTCCACATATGCTAAGTCAGATTTTTGTTAGTGAGGCCAGATTTCTTAGGTGGTCAAAGCTTCTAACATCTCAGAGGATTAGATGGTCAGTGTACAATCTAAAAGCTAGTGTCAAAGCTATGAGGAGATGAGACTGACCATTGATCTTTTTTTTTGCCAGCACTCTATCAGGTGGGTCCTCACTTTTTTATTTGGTGGCTTCTAATTGGCTGACGAGATGATGACTAGACTTGCAGTGGGTCCATTTGTCAAAAGGGTCCTGGCTTAAAAGAATCTATGGCTGGCGCATGATCAAAAGGAATAGTTAGAGGCTATGAGATCATGCGCTTGCAATTGGATTGGAATCTCGGGTCGTGAGACCGCTGTCAGAGTGTGCAATGTGGAGTTTGTTAGTGGGCCCATGGTGTTAGTCTTCTTCAAAGCATTTAATGTCCAGTTTGATCTTGCAGCTATCATTATACCATTTGGTCAAGATGCTCATCCTTTAGCATCGCACTATAGCGACAATCGTTTGATGTGTTCTCAAGGATGTGGGTCCAAGGTTTTTCTCTGTCACACTGACATGTTGTGTTTTCATTGGCCAATGGCTTCCACGGTGGCTTTGACTTGTCAAAGGAAGGTTTTACACTATTTTGGAAGTGCATCTCAGCCATTGATTTACTAGGAAGGGTTTCTCATTGAAGGCTACATTTTAAAATCTATCTGCTAGCCATTAATATTTGAATTTGAATATCTCTGTGAAGGTTTTTTGCTAGGGTTTTACATTCTTTCAGCCATACACGATGTCAAGTAGCTCCAAAATTGATTTCTCAGGATGGTGGTGGTTGTCAAGATGATGGAGGTGACTGTTGGATGGCATTGCAAGGTCCTTTGTTGTGATGGGAGGTGCTAGAGAGTTTGGTGCCATCATTCAAATAGTACCATTCCTAGGGAAATATGATCAGATTTGGAGCCTTCATGGCTTAGTGGAGTTGCAGGTGGGTTGATAAATCTAGGTTGCTTGTTTGCAGGTTGATTGTAGTATAGGGATGGGCACTCAAAAGAATATCTAATCGGATTTGATTATGTAGAGTAACACTTATGATCAGATGTGATAGTTTTAGGGTTGGCTTTCTCACACAGAATCTTGTAACCCTAGTTAGGTTAATCTTTTGACTCCTTCCTATGTGCAGTTGAGTTGTATATATTTCATTTTTGGAGCCTTAGTGCTCAGAGAGTTCACATTTTGTAAGGAGAAGAATACACTTTTGCAAGAAGGCTTCATTCTTTCTCAAAAGGCTATCTATGGTATTTTCACTACCCTCTGGTCTTCTCATTTGGTAAACTCCCATTGATTATCCAAGCAACTTGACGCATTTGTGTTATTTTCTCTGTCCCTATCCTTATTGTTTTGATTATCTCTTAATGAATTGAAATTTAGGAATGTCTTCAGTGATAATTTAGGGTTCTTGATCCCTCTTACTTTCTATAATTGTGTGTGTTGTTGTGTTTGATCTGGTTTAGAGGTTTTGTGGGTATACTTCAGCGCCCTAATAGTCTTGTCTCAATCCTACACTGAGTTGTAGAAGAGAATGTCTGCTTTCAGGTCATGGGTTGTGTCTTATGTTTAGGCCCTCCTATGAAACACTTATGCAAGCCTATTCAGTAAGTTGTGACCTACTAGACCTAAGCCTTTCATTGATTCTATCCCTCTATGCTGCAATTCATACCCCATTTTTGGTGTATCACCTAGTAGTTAGTTTTCTTTCAAGTCATTTCCCTTTCAAGCATTCCTTCTATCCCTTTCCCTCCAAAGATTTACTTTTCATGTCAAGAAGCAAATTAGGGTGATTATCCAAGAGGAACTAGCCTAGAACCTAGAGGTCTCATCTCAGTTAGCATAGGTCCCACACCTGGAGTTGATTCCCATGTTATACTAAGTTATCAAGGCTAAGAGAGCTTGAACTAAGGATGCAAACTTAGTGTATAACATTTTCTGGCATGCTCAATGGGACATAGTAAAGAAGTTCATTGTTTGAGATTATGTCATCTCTGATATGTAGATTGCATAATACAGACCTTTAGAGGTTGTTTTACCAAGTATATATGGTGACTCCACTGGTTCCAAAGATTGAGGCCAACCTTGTTTAAGGTTTATGAGAAAGATTGAAACTAGAAGCTCAAAACCCACTAACTTTTCAGAGTTGCCCTTGAAAAGAAGTCACAAAGGAAGGTCAACTCAAAGGGAATTTCCTACAAGGAGAGTTCAATCAACACCTCCTGATACTTCAGAAAGGAGACATTTTGCCTTTCATTCCAGAAGAAGAGGAAGATCTCTAACCAGAGATCTAGAAGAAGAAGAAGAAGATTTAAATCTAGCATCTATCATAGCTCATATAGTTGTTAATCTTCAAGTTGCAGCTCCTACAATGGCTAGGTAGTTTTCTTTTGCACTGTTCAACCAAGGCAGCCCATTGAACTTTGCACTGCATAATGATGTGCCCTTGGTGGCACTAAAGAGTTTACCTGATTTCATAGGTGAAGGGCAGACCATAGCCTTTGAGCACATAAGAGATGTGACCACCATCTGCAACATACACAACATAACCCAAGAAGATGTGGCCATAAAGTTGTTAGCTGCCTCTCTAAAAGGTAAGGCTCTTGAATGGTTTAGAACTCTAGTTGTTGGCTCTATTACTTCTTGGGATAGATTAGGAGATTCTTTAAGTAGACATTTTGAGGATAAATCAAATAACTTGTCTCTAGTTGAGCAGTTAACAACCATTAAAAGAGACCCTCAAGAGCAAATGACAGATTACAATAATAGATTCCTTAAGACATGGAATAGAATTCTAGTCTTAGTAAGACCATCAACTGACCATGCTTTTCTATACTACCTAAAAATTTTGAATGGTCAACTTTCTATCATGATCCAGTCTAGGGGTGGTACTTCTTTACCCCAAGCTTTTGACATAGCTGTCAGGGCTGAAAATTGTTTAATCCAAGCAAGCATGATAGCTAGAAGACCACCTATGCCCATCTTCCCTAATCTTCAACCCATTGCACCTGCATAAGTGCCCCCATTTACTCCTATCCCTGCCATACTAGCACCTCAGGCTAGTACTAGTGGTCAAGAACATGCTAAGGCAAATTTCTCTCAAGAGTTGCAGGAGATAAAGAATAGTCAGTAGACTAGTATGCAAGAAATGACAAGCTTGCTGCAAACTCTAACCAAGGAGATCACAAATTTGAAGAAGCAAGGTCAAGGAATCAGACCACCCTTTTAGCCACAAGGCCAAGGTCCTAATCAATAATATCAAAATCAGGGACAACCTTATCAACAAAATAGGCCACTATACCAAGGAGATTTTCAAGGACAAAGACAAAGTTTCTATCAGAGACCATTCCAACCATATAACCCTGCGCCTCTCAATTTTGCAAATTTAGTTAGGGATATGGTTCCTAGTCAAAATAATGTGGCTATAGACAATGAACGGTGTTTTCCTTGTAATCAGCCTCACAATCAAGCTACATGTTCAAATGGGTGGATGAACCAAGCCCTAATGGTTCAAAATGCCTCACAAGTTCAATCAGAAGCTTCATCCAGTGGATCAGCCCCTCAACAAGAACCATAAGAAAATGAGACTACTCTCTTCAATTGGGAGAAATAAAACTTCAATGGAGTCAATGATGAGGTTGCTTTTATTGCCTATAAAAGAGCAAAAAGAAGAGCTCAAGATATAGAAAGAGTAGACTTTGGTACCAAAGCCACTACTTCTACAGAGCCACTGCAACAGGCTACTCCTACCATACCCAAGAAGGATCCTACCATTACAAGTAAATAGGAGCACGCTCTCAAAGAGGTGGAGCCTGTCATGATGAAGACACAACAAAGAGTACACACTATGACACCTTTCAACATTGTAGAAAGCATGAAGAAGGTGAACATTACTATGTCTATGTGGGACTCCTTGTCTATTCTAGGGCAACCTGAGATTTTGAAGAAAGCTATACCAGAGGTATCAACTCCTCAACATGCAAAATAAGTTGCAAAGCTAGTGTTGGTCAACAATTATCAAAAAAAGGAGGCTACAAGTAGCAACTTCAAAGCCAATACCATGCAAGGTAGGAATTCAAAGCCTCCTCCCTTTTATGTATATTTAATTATTAGATTTTCTTTAGTACATAATTGTATGGTAGATAGTGGAGCTACTAGTACTGTAATGCCCAAGAAAGTAGCTGACCAATTAGGACTAAAATATAAACCCTTCCAAAAGAAGGTCACACAACTTGATGGATCCTCAATCAATACTATAGGTGTGGCTAAGGATACCAGTCTAATCCTTCATGCTAGTCCTAATTTCTCCATCCTCCTTGATATATATATCATAGATCTCCCTGTATTATTTTCCATATGTCTATCAAAGGAGTTCATAGCCAAGATAGGAGGTTATCTTTCTTTTGACTAGTCTCATATGCTCTTCCACACAAGATATGGTACTAAGGTTACCATTAAATCAGAGAAATTGGCAGCACACCATATAGAACCTTATGTGTCCAATGCAATCAATGCCAATTGCCCCATATTTGATAGTAGTGATTTCCAAACCATTAGTGAAGCAAGCACTAAGATAGAGAATATCCCTTATATTCTTCTAGATGAAAGAGCTTCAGAGGCCCAAAAAAATATTATTTGGGATTTTGGTTTGGGAAGTTATTTGATACAAGAAAATGATGTTAAAGAGCCAAGCCTTCTCAAAGAAGACTCTAATTCAGAAGATCAGAACAATCTAGTTTGGGAATTATTTTTTGATGGAGCTAGAAGTAGACATGGTTTTGGTGGTGGTGCTATGTTAGTATCCCCAAAAGGAGAAGGGTATTATACTACCTTTAGATTCCATTTCTCCTGCACTAGCAATACTACAGAGTATGAAAGTCTAGTCAATGGACTAGGATGGGCTAGAAAAAGAGGGCTTAAGGCCTTGAAAGTTTATGGTGATAGTGATCTTGTTGTCAGCCAAGTAAGAGGGGTGAGTGCAACCAAGAACTATACTATGAAAGCATACAAACATAGAGTTTGGGATGCAATTGAAGATTTCTATGCTTTCAACATTATTGCTATCCCTAGAAAATTAAATCAAAATGCAAATAGGTTAGCTGCTATTGGATCTTAGTTTGACATCCTTAATAGCATTTCAAAAGAAATGGATCAATGACATATCAAAGTAATTGTCAAACCTTCTATCCCTGATAATGATGTTAATTGGCAAGTGTTTGACAATGATGAACAAATTTTGTAGTTCTTGTTTGAAGAAGATGTTTTTTCAAAGCATAATCAAGATAGGCTATCACAAAACTATGGTGATCAAGTGATACAACTTAAGTCCAATAAGATGCCTAGAGGTCTTGTCACCTTAGATATAGTCTTCAACAAGGATGATCAAGTTAAGAAGAACAAAGCTGGCCTGGTAGTTCAACAAGAACATTGTGTTGAATTAGAGTTGGAACCAGGTAGGAGCTTACAATTTGGAAAAGTGAACATTGATTCAAAAAAGTAGGCTTACACCAAATTATTTAAAGAATTTAGTGATGTTTTTGCATGCAAATATGAAGACCTCAAAGGTTTTGATCCTACCCTTGCTCAACACACTATTGAATTGGAACCAAATGCTAAGCCAGTAAGACAAAAGAAAAGGCCTGTTAATCCCAAGCTTGAACCACTTATGCATAGAGAAGTGCTCAAATTGATAGAGAGTGGTATCATTTACCCCATCAAGCATACTAGTTGGGTTTTCAACCTTGTTCCTGTTAGGAAGAAGAATGGGGAGTTGAGGTTATGTGTTGACTTTAGGGATCTTAACAGGGCCTCTCTAAAAGACCACCATCCACTACCCTCTATGGAACAAATCTTACAATGTGTCTCTAGGTCTGAGAGATTCTCATTATTGGATGGCTATTCAGGATACAATCAGATCCTAGTAAATGAAGAGGATCAATATAAGACTACATTTACAACCAAGTGGGGAACCATGGCTTATCAAAAGATGCCTTTTGGTCTGTCAAATGCAGGTGCTACTTTTCAAATGCAGGTGCCTTTAAAAGCCTCATGTACAAGTTTGTGCTAGTCTACCTAGACGACATAACTATCTACTCAAAGCATGCAGTAGACCACATCAAACATTTGAGGAAGATTTTTGAAAGATGCAGAGAATTTGGGATATCTCTTAATCCCAAGAAATGTGTGTTTGCAGTTCATGAGGGGAAGTTATTGGGATATATAGTGTCTAAAGAAGGAATCACAGTGGATCCTGAGAGAATTGTAGCTATCCTAGAACTACACTTGCCACATCATAAGAAAAGTCTTCAATCCTTCATAGGAAGGATAAATTTTGTTAGGAGATTCTTGCCTAGCATTGTAGTTTTACTCAAACCTTTGACAGCCATGTTGAAAAAGAATTCAACTTTCAATTGGACTAAAGAAGGGAAAGCCAATTTCTAGGCTATCAAAGAAGCCTTAACAAAAGCTCCTACCCTCTTGAACCCAAACTTAAATAAGGATTTCATCCTTTATGCTTATGGAGGCTAGGATGCCATATCTACAATGTCGACACAAGAAAATGCTAAAGGATTGGAGAAACCCATTGCTTTCTTTAGCAAAGGTTTAGAAGAGTATGAACGGAGACTCTTTTGTAGAAAAACATGTACTTGGTATGGTAAGGAGCCTCAAAAAATTCAGACATTTGTTGACCCATAGCAAGGTACACCTGAAGGTTACTCATTCCAGTGTCAAAGAATTTCTACTTTCCAAGGACCTGAATGAGAAGAGAGCTGGTTGGATCACCAAGGTGATGGAGTATGACATTGATATCCAAACCACAAATCTAGTTAGAGGAAGAGGTCTTTGTGAGCATTTGGCAGGGGATGAAACTTTAAAGAAATCAGAGCAAATGGATGCATCTTTGTTTGTGCATTCTATAGAAGAACATGCTAAGGCAACAAGCTAGTTGCCTATAATGATCGATTATTTGAAGATAGGACAATGCCCTGCAGGCCTTGAATCAGCAAAAAGGAGGTATTATAGGTTACAATCTATTCCTTTTGTGCTGATTAATGAGGTTCTTTTTAGAAAGGATCACAATGGTGTCCTTTTGAGATCATTTATTAAGCAAAGGTAGGTGATGTTCTATTTGAGTTTCATGATGGACCTTTTGGAGGTCATTTTTCCCCTACGACTACTGCTTATAAAATCATGAGGGCTAGATACTATTGGCCATCTATCTTTAAAGATAGCCATGATTATGTTAGAAAATGCATCAAGTGTGCCATTTTTGCAGGAAAGGAGAGACTTGCTGCTCTTCCCCTCCAACCAATCAGAATAGATCAGCCCTTTATGAAGTGGGGTATAGATTTCATTAGAATGATCAACCTTCCATCTAGTGCAGGCCATAAGTGGATAATCACTGCAACTGATTACTTCACCAGATGGATAGAAGCAATTGCATTAAAAGAGGTCAATGAGAGTTCTATCCTAAGTTTTTATGATGATATAGTTCACAGGTTTGGTACTCCAGACTCCATCATATCAAATAATGCATTAGCATTCACAGGCCTTAAAGTCTCATAGTGGGTAGTTAAGAATGGCATCTATCTGAATACTAGTTCCAATTACTACACTCAAGGAAATGGTTTAGTAGAATCCACTAATAAGAACTTGATTAGAATCATTAAAAAGACTCTGCAAGACAACCAGAGGGACTGGCATACAAAACTTAGGTCTTCCCTATGGTTAGATAGAATTGCCCCAAAGAAGATCATTGGTAACTCCCCCTACATGCTAGTATATGGAAAAGAGGCCAAGTTGTCCATCTCAGTTGAATTGCTAGCCTTAGATTTGGCTACTTAGTATGCCCTATTTGAAGAAAGAGATCATCTGTAGGTCAGATATGCTTAGTTGATGGAATTGGAAGAAATCAAAGACAAAGCAATACAAGAAATGGAATTCCATCAGGACCAAACAAAGAGGAGCTTTGACAAAAGAGCCAGGGTCAGGAATTTCAAGGTAGGAGATGTTGTTCTCAAATGGGATGAGTTCAAGTCAAGGCCTAGCAGGCATACAAAGTTTGAATCCTTTTGGGGTGGGCCATTTGTTATCACAGAGTGCAAGGGATCCAATGCTTTTTAGCTGTCAACTCTTAAAGGTGATCCCCTACCAATATTAGTAAATGGTTTCCATTTGAAGCCCTATTTTGAGATTAATCCCTCCTTGTAAGTTTTTGTAAATTCTTGTAAATATGTTTTCTAGGTTAGTTTCTTGCTTTCCAAAAAGTTCTTGCGCACAGTTGTCCTTCTGGTTCAATTTTGTCTCTCTTTCAAAGTTTTATGCTTAGTAGTGACCCCATGCCCAATGAATTGTCAAGGCCACTAGTTTTCCATGTCTAGCCAGATGACATCCAGTAGAAATTGCCAAAATGTTACCCTAATTTTCCTTCCATTCAAATTTGGCCTTGGTTTTATGATAGACCCTCATCTCCTCAGTCCCATGAGCACCTCCCAAAAATTTTATGGGGCTTGGCTCTTTTCCCTTGGTCTCTGCAACCCTTTTTAGGTCTCTGGCTAGGTGCAAAACCCTTAGAAAGTTTCATAAAACTAGCCATTGCCTAAAAAACCCTAAGCCTTGTTCTTTTCTGCCATTACCTTTTCGGCCACTTAAGAGATTCTTTTTCCCCATGCACTAAATATTTCCTAGGTCTGGCGTTTGATTTTTCCTAAGTCTCAACGTGTAGTAAAGTCTAGGTTAGATTCTAATATGACGGTGGTCTATTTTTTGCAAGGAATCTTCAAGTGTATCAAGCTTTAAGACTAGTCATAGATGTGGTATCTGGGCTTTCTGTCAGAGTGGGGTCCCAAAGAGAAGATCCTACAACAAGCATATGTTCACATGGGCCGTTGTCAAAGCTTCATATCTTTAGATGACCATTGATTCTTCCATGTCTGCAATGCTTCAAGCTTGAGTGGGTCCAGTGCCAAGTGTGCATGGTTGGTGTATTCTTGTTGGTCCACGTATGCTGAGTTGGTTTTTTATCAGTGGGGTTGGATTTCTTAGGTGGTTAGAGCCTCTGACATCTCAGAGGATTAGACGGTCAATGTATAATCTGAAATCTAGTGTCAGAGCTATGAGGAGAAGAGACTGATCGCCAATCTTGCTTTTTGCCAATGCTCTGTCAGGTGGGTCCTCACTTTTCTATTTGGCATCTTCTAATTGGCTGACAAGATGATGACTGTACTTGTAGTGGGTCCATTTGTCAGAAGGGTCCTGGCATAAAAGAATCTATGGCTAGTGCATGATCAAAAGGAATATTCAGAGGCTATGAGATCATGCACTTGCTATTGGATTGGAATCTTAGGTCGTGGGACCGCTATCAGAGTGTGCAACATGGAGTTTGTCAGTGGGCCCATGGTGTCAATCTTCTTAAAAGAATTTAACACCTAGTTTGATCTTGCAGCTGTTGTTATACTGTTTGGTCAAGATGCTCATCCTTTAGCATCGTGGTAGAGCAACAACCGTCTGATGCATTCTTAGGGATGTGGGTCCAAGGTTTTTCTCTGTCACACTGACATGCTATGTTTTCATTGGCCGCTGGCTTCCATGGTGGCTTTGACTTGTCAGAGGAAGGTTTTACACTATTTTGGAACCGCATCTCAGCCGTTCATTTGTTGGGAAGGGTTTATCATTGACGGCTATGTTTTAAAATCTATCTGCTAGCCATTAATATTTGAATTTGAATATCTCCATGAAGGTTTTTTGCTATGGTTTTACATTCTTTTGGCCATACACGACATTGAGTAGCTCAGGAATTGATTTCTCAAGATGGTGGTGGTTGTGAGGATGATGGAGGTGACTGTTGGACGGTGTTGCAGGGTCCTTTATCATGATGGGAGGTGCTAAAGAGTTTGGCACCATCATTCAAATAGTATCACTCCCAGGCAAATATGATCAGATTTGGAGCCTTCATGGTTTAGTGGAGTTGCAGGTGGGTTGGTAAATCCAAACTGCTTGTCTGTAGGTTGATTGTAGTATAGGAATGGGCACTCAAAAAGATATTTGATCGGATTTGATTTTGTAGAGTAACACTTATGATCAGATGTGATAGTTTTAGGGTTGGCTTTCTCATGCAGAATCTTGTAACCCTAGTTAGGTTAATCTTTTGACTCCTGCCTACATGTAGTTGAGTTGTATATATTTCATTTTTGGAGCCTTAGTGCTCGAAGAGTTTGCATTTTGTAAGGAGAAGAATACACTTTTTCAAGAAGGCTTCATTCTTTCTTAGAAGGCTTTTTGTGGTATTTTCACTGCCCTCTGGTCTTCTCATTTGGTAAACTCCCATTGATTATCCAAGCAACTTGAGGCATTTGTGACATTTTCTCTGTCCCTATCCTTATTGTTTTGATTATCTCTTAATGAATTGAAGTTTATGAATGACTTCATGATAATTTAGGGTTCCTGATCCCTCTTACGTTTTGTAATTGTGTGTGTTATTATGTTTGATCTGATTTAGAAGTTTTGTGGGTATACTTCAGCCCCCTAACAGTCTTGTCTTAATCCTACACTAAGTTGCAGAAGAGAATGTCTACTTGCAGGTCATGGGTTGTGTCTTATGTTTAGGCCCTCCTATGAAACACTTATGCAAGCCTATTTAGTAAGTTGTGACCTACTAGACCTAAGTCTTTCATTAATTCTATCCCTCTATGCTGCAATTCATACCCCATTTTTGGTGTATCACCTAGTAGGTAGTTTTCTTTCAAGTCATTTCCCTTTCAAGAATTCCTTCTATCCCTTTCCCTCCAAAGATTTAATTTTCATGTTGAGAAGAAAATTAGGGTGATTATCCAAGAGGAGCTAGCCTAGAACTTGGAGGTCTCATCTCAGTTAGCATAGGTCCCACACCTAGAGATGATTCCCACGTTATACTGAGTTATCAAGACTGAGAGAGCTTGAACTAAGGGTGCAAACTTAGTGTATAACAATAAGCATTGCATGGAATTGAAATTTTCTTTGTCCTATTGGTCTAGAGATGTCATAAATAGTGATCCCATTCCATAAAATCAACAACTCATCAATAAGGGGCTCAATATACACATTCATATCTTTAACTTGGTACTTACCTAGTTGAATGAACAAAAACATTCCATAATTATTATGACCATCTTGATGTGGTGCTAATAACTTAATTTACATAACTATTAAATGAAAAAATACTTGGTACAATCATTGACAACATGATGTGCTCCCTCTTTATGGACATCCAAAGAGGAATGTTATTGTTAATAAAACAATAGGCCACACTGAGTAAGTAGATCTCATATCTCCAAATGGATTGACATCGTCTACTGCCACTGAAATCTTGAGACTACGAGGCTCTTCTTTAAAGTTTGGCCATGTTGTTTCTATGTCTTTAAATGCAAAACCATCAGTAGGCATTCTCATAATGTCATCTTGACTTCTATTGCATGCATGGTAATCCATAAATTGTGCCAAGCTAGTGCACCTGAATAATCATTGAAGACATGGAATAAGGGGAATGTACCAAAGACTCTAATGAGACACCATTTTTGTTATTTGATCTGACCAATATCTACTAGTATGACAAACAGGGCATTCTGTTGAAAATTAATGTTGTTTATGATATAGAATGTGATCATTGGGACATGCATGTATTCTTTGATACTACATTCCAATTTGATTCATAATGGTAGATAATTCTCAGTACGGACGAGGAAAAATATTTGATGGTGGTAAGAAAAACTCACCTATTAACCTAAAACAACAAATATGAATTGTTAATATAATGAATCATAATGGTATGCTAACATTGAAGATGACAAAAATGGCATATCTTAGCATATGTGACATTGCTACATTGGATAAACCATTCATAACCTTGAAGTTCACCAACAACACTATAGCGGAGAGAAGAGTTGTTTGGGAGCCTTGGTATAGGGGCTCGTATGCCTTCTCAATTATAGCTATATCAAGACCATCTTCATCATCATTATCAGATTTTCTAGTACCATCATCATGATCATCTTGATCAGTTATGCCAATACCATATTCAATCATGTCCTCTACCACAGGATCATCTTCTTCCATGGGAGCATTATCGTCGGCTTAGATATTCACACCTTATGTTCCTCCAATTGGAAATCCACATTCACCAATCGATGAAAATTCTACCCCCCTTCAGTGTGACCATATTGCCTATAATGACTCTGGGCTGTTTTGATTAGAATTATTCGATTCTTTAAGCCCTTACACTTTCTGCAAGGACAATAACATTTTTCAACATCTTTTCTTTGGAACTGAGACCACAATCTAGCAAGTGTCTCATTATTTTGTTCTAGATTCATATTTTCAGGTGTGGACTTTCTTCACAGGCTATAAATATACAAACATAAGTAGTATCTTGTGTATATATATATATATATATATATATATATATATATATATATATATATATATCTATATATATATATATATATATATATATATATATATATATATATATATATATATATATATATATATATATATATATAGATATATATATATATATATATATATATATATATATATATATATATATATATAATAATAAGATTATACAAGATTTACAAATACACACACAAATCATGCTCACTAGATCATGAAATATTGAAAAGGATAAGTATTTTGGGAGTTATTATTATTTTGGGAGTTACACAAATATCCTCACTAGACTACTGAATTAGAGATTATAGATAATATATTCTGGAGTTGTACAGTCACATTGTGTAGTCTATAAAGATATAAAATATATTTTTGCAAAAGAAACTTGCAATTGAAGATAATAACACATAAGAATTTGGCATTGTAGTGGAGGTGATTCTATACCTAGTACAAATTAATTCCTCTAAAGCTTCCAGATGGCCTTTCTCTGGGAGTTGCATTAAGGCATTCAATTGAGCATTAATGCATTAATGCCCATCTATATCTAGGTTTGCATCACACATGCTTAAGGAAAAAGTTCCTAATACAACTAAAGAGAGTAATTAATATGGAAATTGAATCAAATGTAAGCAACATATGGCATTAATTTTCAAAGACAGTGACAATTTAAAAGTATTGGAAAAATACAGTGTACAAGCAATGATAGTGCACCATGGGAAGTCACAATAAGTATGCTTTGGTAGACATGTATGCCAAATATGGAAGAATAGACAAGGCTCATGAGTTGTTTAATAGAATGCCTCAATGAAATGTGGTTTCATGGACTACAATGATTGCAGGGTATGCACAAAATGGATTCCTTGAAAATGCTTTAGAAACTTTCAAATGAATGCAATTAGTGGATGTAAACCTGAATTCCACAACCCTTGCCAGCATCCTCCCTGCCTATGCCAAAATGGGAGTTTTGGAAGAGGGTGTGGACATCCATTAAAGCATAAAAGATAAAGAAATTTTGTCAGATGTTGTAGTTGCAACTACCCTGGTAGACATGTATGAAAAATGTGGAACTATAGACAAGGCACATGAACGCTTTGACAAAATGCATCAAAGACATGTGGTATCACGGAATGCCATGATTATGGGCTATGTACAAAATGAATTTTTTGAAAAGGCTTTATAAATTTTCAAGCAAATGCAAATGGTAGGTGTAAAGCTAAATTCCACAACCTTTGCCAGCATCCTCCCTACCTATGCCAAAATGGGAGCTTTGGAATAGGGTAATTAACTAGTCACTGTTAATATATTATGCAGCTGAATTAAATATATTATGCAGTCACTGTTAAGATCGACTTAGTCAATTGCTTGATCACGCAATAACTAGTAATTAATGGTTATCGTAACATATTGTCAATGTGTTATGATAACCACTAATTAGTGGTTATTTCTATCACTATGTAAGATAATGAAATAATGTCAATCAACTGATAATGAAATGATGCCAGACGTGTCTATTCATATTGGTATTAATAATAGTTTTGTGGGCTGGGAAAGACTTACTAGTGCCATATAATTGATAGGAAATAATCAATGATACCCTAGCTCATATAAATGGATGCCATAGCTCATGGGTAACTAGAGAATCCAATGAATACACATTAACATGATGTCCTAGTTCACTAACATAGCTAATGCCATAATCAAATCATCCAAAGAAATGAACTCAATGCCATGGACACAATAGAGCATGGAGTAATGAATATCATAGTAAGATGTGCCCTCAAAATGTAGAGGAGATAACACAATCCCTACCTCAATGAGCTTCTATTTGATAAGGAGAGGAAAAGACAAGTTTCCAATGTTGGTACAATTGTTAGAAGAAGATTGTTGCATACAATTGTGTGTTGTCTTTGATGGCAACACAAGATGTCATAACATAATGAAATTTCTCATGTAAAACATAATAAGGAATATACACTGATTTGCATCTACCTTTGTTAGCAAATCCTCCCTCTGATTGAAAATTCTCCCTCTTAGAAATTTCTTGAAATGACAGCAAACTCTCCCTCTTTGACAACACATGCCAAAGACAACTCACATACTTTTGGTGAATACTAGTGTACCTTAAGTACTGATTCATATGCAATGATTCCTTGATTATGCTGCATCAACTGACTGATCTTCAACATGCTCTAGTTGATGCATCACTAAAACTTTATTTAGAGAGCCTCGGATAGGGGAATGACCCCTAACTTACTTCTTAGATACAGAAATGCATCCTGAATCACCAATGGAAGCCAGATGAAGTAGCATGAGACCTTGCCATGCTGAAAAGTTATCTTTGTCAAGCCTTGGAATTTCTCTCTTGTAAGACATCCTGATCTTTAGCTTAGGTCCTTGAAACCCTTCCTGAAAGCACCAAAAGCTCTAATACCAATTGTTGGAAATATAGATGAAGTAACTGAGAGGGGGGGGTGAATCAGTTAATCACAAATTATATTTCACAGATCCCTTAGATATCTTATCAAACATTTACTGTCGATACTAAATTATCATTCAAAGAAATATTGTAACTCGGTTGTTGCAGTGAATATTATTATGAGTGAATATAAGCATTCATCAGTAAATAACATGCATAAAGAAATGAACACATGAGACACCAGATTTAACATGGAAACCCAATATGGGAAAAACCACCAATGTAACTAGTTACTATTTTTCACTCTTCTGAAGTGATGCCCTATTAGGAGCCAACCCGGTAAAAGGTTACAAAACACACTGTTAGGTGTGACCTTGTTAAAGGATTTAATCACCCTGTTAGGAGTGGCCTTGTAAGAGGTCTTTGAAAAATTCAATGGAACTGTCACCTTGTTAGAGGATTTATAAAATGGCTATTAAACCAACTCGGTTAAGAGATTTTAAAATCACTGCTACAATGGTAAGAAAGTAACAATGAAATGACCTAAATAAAATGCAACTAAATTGCTGATTACATATCTCTGTTCTGTTCCACTGGATCCTTCCTGATCAAATGTATCTTTGCTGCTCCTCAAGGATATCTAACCATCCTTCAAAACTCGCATACACCTTCCTTCAAAATGATTTGCATGTTCGCTCACAGATTCACATACACATATTTTCCATCTTCCACACACGTAGAGAGTTCTCAACTTGACCTGATTATATATCATCCCAATTGATCATTCAGATTGTCAAGTCGACACTAATAATCATTAAATCTTATTACAACAGTCGGCTGGAATAAACAAACTTAATTTCTCAAATTTACAAAATTATTTACTGAGCTGACCTTGCTCGGTAAACACTAATCCTAAAAAGATTTCCTTTGATGACCGAGTGAGCTCGGTAAACACTAACTTTCCTTCGATAACCATGGAAGCTCAGTAAACACTGAAACCGCTAACTGACTGATTGAACTCGGTATACACACAGAATTGCTTTGCTGACCGACTGAGCTTAGTATACACACATAATTGCTTTTCTGACCGACTGAGCTCGGTATATGTTGAGAGTGAATATGACATTTGTGTGACATCAAAGACAACACACAATAGTATCCAACAATCTTCTTCTAATAATTGTACCAAAAATCTCCCTGTTTGGCATTGATGGCAACACAAGATGTCATAACATAATGAAATTTCTCATGGAAAACATAATAAGGAATATACACTAATTTGCATCTACCTTTCTTAGAAAATCCTCCCTCTGACTGAAAATTCTCCCTCTTAGAAATTTCTTGAAATGACAGCAAACTCTCCCTCTTTGACAACACATGCCAAAGACAACTCACATACTTCTGGTGAATACTAGTGTGCCTTAAGTACTGATTCATATGCTCAAAGATCAAAGGCCTGAGTCCAGATAAAAATTGCAACCCCTATACACAATGCCGAATCTTCCCTAGCTGATGTGGTTTCAAGCTCAAAGATCAAATCAAATCCACCCTTGCTGATGTAGTTTCATGCGCTGCCCCTTGAAAAGATTCAGCGTGGTGATAATGAAATGAGAAATGAATTCATTTTTATTAAAAAGTTATACTCGTGTTCATCAAAATTTTGACATACACAGAAGTGGTCAAAATTTTGACTAACACGGGCATGGATTTAAAAAAAATGAAATTTTTCCTTCTATAATCCAACCAACCAACCAAAAAAATTTTATTTCATGGTCAAAAATTTTGGTAGAAAAATGGTGCAAAATGTACTAGTGCATATAGGTATATTGTTGTCAATCTTGTCAAGTTACCAATCTCATCTAGTATGTTTCCGCTAATTTCATTCGACTCCAAACCTAAATTTGAGAGTGAATTTGAAAGCCGGCCAATTGAAGTGGATAGGACACTAGTGAGATAATTAAATCCCAAATCAAGAACTTTTATTCTAGAGAAACTAGTTAACACTATTATAATAGACAAACCACTACTTCCCTCACAAAGTGATTTTGAAACAAATTAAGCCATGTCAGTTGCTCCATTTTCCCAAATAGTAGGGGCATTGTGACACTCAGTTGGTTGTTTTGCAAATCCAACACTTGCAGCTGAGTCCAATTACCGAGCAAGGTGGGTATTTCTCCAGTGAATTGGTTTCCCAAAAATACACTTTGTGCAAATATGACAACCTTCCACACTCCCTTGGAATTGGATCATTTAAGTGGTTCTTATATAGCCCCAACATTTGGTGGATCATTTAAGTGGTTCTTATATAGCCCCAACATTTGGAGATGAGTGAAATTCAAGAGGGCAATGAGGATTGATCCTATAAGTTGTTGTTGCAAATACCAAGCTAGCTTAGTTGAGTAAGCATACCCAACTCAACAAGAATACTACCTTGGAGTGTATTGTCTGAAAAATCAAGCTCAATTAAAAAGGGAAGGTTTCCTAAGAAAGGTGGGATGATACTTGTTAATTTTTTTACTCCTAATACCATGGTTTCTAGATTTGAAAGAAGACTAAGTTCAAAGGAATGCTTCCACTTAAATTGTTATATGACAATATGTGAGACTGTAAAGAATGAAAGCCACATAAAGAAGATGGAATGTGACACTCCAAATTATTTATAGACAACCAAAGCACTCTCAAGTGAAAGAGGCTTCCAAGATGATATGGATTATGGCCATGGAAGCTATTATTTTTTAGAGGTGTTGAGTGATGAAGTACAGAGGCCTCACCATATCATGAAAGTGAGCTCTTCATATGGTGAGTCCTTTGTACATGTTGGCACTATATGAATTATGAAGACCATAGATGTTGGCACCATACAGAGTATGAACATCATACATGTTGGCACCATACGAACATTCTAAGATTGTATGATGTGACATCTCTCTGAGATGTTCCATACTGTCGAGTCCACTTTGGCATACATTCATGTTGAGTGTATAGTGAAGGAGGATCAAGTACCATAGTTCAGTGTGGTGCCAATTTTGATATGGTATTAGGTACAATGCCATGTATAGTACTAGAGTGTGTGATGGTGTACAATGATGCTTGGTAGTTGGACGAATGAAAAATGGTTGTCTGTCATGGTTAACATATCAATTTTTGCAATAAATTGCACTATGCATAATTGACTACAAGATTCATAAGAAAATGTAACGAATTGAAATTAGGTTGATTGTAAGGAAATCCATGTCTATGTAAAAAATCCAAAGTGCATTGTATGTAAATTTGTTTACTGTAATACAAACTTTCTTGAGGGTTTTTTGGGTGGTAGGTTTTTTCCTGAAAGGGTTTTCCTAGGTTTAATTTGGTGTCTCTCTGTGTATCTTGTGTCTGGTAGTTTAATATTTAATTTACTTTCAAATGTCTAAAATTTATAGTTTCTTATTTCCTTGTCAATTTGGCGTTCAAAAAGTATTTCTACATCGTTTCCTTCCTTAAAAGTGGTATCAAATCCTAGCTAGTTGTGTTATCCTTGTCGGTTAGGGTTTGGTTTTTTGTGCCAATTTGGTTTCAGTGTGAGTTTGAAAAGTTTTTCTCTGTATATTGAGATGGAGGGTATGTTAGGAAGAGTGGACATTGAAAAATTAAATGGCACAAACTTTGAGTTGTGGAAACTTAAAGTTCAAGATATGCTAGTTGATCGAGATCTGTGGATCGTTGTGTCTGGTAATAAGCCTTTAGGTGTGAAGTAGGAAGATTGGGATCTAGCAGATCTGAAAGCCAGAGGACTAATAAGAATGGGTCTTGCAATTTGGTTTGATTGAATGTCCATGAAGAGAAAACTGCACATCCCTTGTGGAAGAAGTTGGGAGACATTTATCAAGGAAAATATTTGGTAAATGATATTTTCCTAAGAAAGAAGTTATACTCTTTGAAGATGGATAGAGGAATAACTGTGGAAACTCATCTAAACTCATTCAATATAGTAATTGCATAGTTGACATCTATTGGTGTGTCTGTTAGTGAAGAGTGATGCATGTTATTATCGAGTTTGTTGCTTGATTCATGGGATCACTTGGCAATGACCATTGGAAGCATGACTACTCAATTTAAAATAGATGAAGTGGGTGGCTGCAAGAAGTTGAGTCCCACTTTTGGCCAAATATTGGAAGTGTTTTCTATGTTTTTCAAAAATTTTGTCAATTGATGTCCAAATTTGAAGCACTTAAAGATTGAATCTTGGAAAACTTCAGTAATATAAAATTTAGTGCTTGGAATCTAGTTTTCAAATATGTAATTTATATGCATGTCTAAAACTCACTTTTTCAAAATGCCTGTTTCAGGACCACACCTCACGCTTGTATGGACACCCTTTTTTGAAGTAATGAATGTATTTTTTGGAATCCTTTTGGGAAAAGGTACCTAAAACACTGAAGATTGATGAGAATATTTTATCTTATTTTTTTACTGAATATTTTTTATTATTAATTTTTAATTGAATATAAAGTACATTTTTTAAACCTCTGGTGTACGGACACCATAATTGGATGATAACTTCACTTTTTTTCTTTTTTAAAAAAAAATTGAAAAGAATTCTATGTAGTTTGATCACATATAACTGATTTTTCAAAAAATTAAAAATTAAAAAAGTTATTAAACTTTTAGTTAACCTTGGTATTTCAAGTTTAGGTACCATGTTGGCTTAATAAATATTGTATAAATATTAAAATTCATCACATCACTATAAAATTTATATTTTTATAATCTGCACAATAAGAGCTAAAATGGGTTTTTGTTTTATTGAAAAATTCATTCGGGAAGTTATCCTAAAAATTATGGCAAGGCAGAAATTTTACTTTGTAATGCCTTAGCCATTTTTTTGCAGGGTCAAGCATAGGCTTGGTAGGACCAAGCCTGTCCCGAACCAAAACCTAAGCCAGGAGGTAAGGTTCCCACCCATAGATTTACAAATCGGGCGCCCATTTTTTTAAATTCAAATAATGGGCGAGCATTTTGTAAATCTCTAAATGGGCGCCCATTTTTTGAAACTAAAAATAGGCACCCATTTTTTAAAGAGTTGTTGCAATAAAAAAAACTAGACTGTGGGCTTGATCTAATGATTGCAACTTTTCATTTTTTTTTCTATCAATTCACAGCAGAGAAAGAGAATATTTCAACCAACATTCCTTTTATTTGTCTTATTTTGAATCTGACATTCAAAAAAGATTGTTTCAACTTGAATTTTGATGCAAAAATGAGATCAAATCAATGTAGAAAGAGGTCAATGAAGAATCTGACACCTGAGGAGATTGCAAAAAATAGAGAGGAGGCAAAATGACAATGAGAAAGAAGAGAAAGACTTCAAAACCTGAATAATGTTGGAGCATCAAGTTCAACAATTGTTTCAAAAGAGGACAATGAAGACACCATAATGGATGTAGAGGTTGAAGAAGCAAAATTAGGTGCATCTTCTAATCCAATATTGGATATAGGTATGTCTTCGCATCTAATTGTTACAACTTATTCTGATCAAGATGTTCATGATTTGCTAGAAGCAGGTTACAGTAGAAATGATTCAAATTTTATTCCTGAAAATAGATTAACAAGTTTAATTGCACATGAAATTTTAGAAAATAGTAATGTTAATCATAATGATAAAGGAACTGAAACTCAAACCCCAATTGAAACTGAAAATCAAACACCAATTCAAATTGAAATCAACAATGTAAATGTAGACATAGAAACACCGATTGAGAAAGAAACTCATTTGAATGATAATGAAATAAATGAACAATTTCAATTTAAAATTGATGTGTTAGATAATCTGCAAGGTTTAGTTTCATTGAGACAGATTAGGACACATGCGAGCAGATTGTTTAGATAATTTTTTTATAATAATAAATTTGAGTTTCAATGTCAATTAATGTTACAATTAATTAAAATGTCTAAAATGTGAAAAGTGATGAAGAGGTTAGGTATTTATATGAAAACTAAGAAGAAGGATAAGTCTCTAAAACAAGTTGTATCAACTGTTGCTAGTGCCTTTGACACAATTGGAAAGAAAAGTCATTCTAAAGATAGTAATGTGGCACGACGAGCAATAACAACAGCTTTAGTAAATAAAACTACTACTGATAAAAGAATGACTTCAAACATAAGTGGACATCTTAATATTAATCATAAAAATTTAACAAGAGCTCTAAAGAGAAGAGTTAACTTTGAAAGTGATCCGACAAACCATTTATGGACCTTCAGTGGCAGACTCCCAAGGTCTAACATGAAACTTACTAGTGAAGTCAAAACTTTGATTGAAAAATTTTGGCATAATAATACAAGAGTTGATTGAAAAATTTTGGCATAATAATACAAGAGTATCCCCTAATGCCAGAGATGTTCTTAAATTAAGAGTCATCTCAAAAGTTCATGATCCACATCCAAAACACCTTTTAGATATGACTCAAGTAGAATTGTATAAAAAATTTGTTGATGATAAGGTGTTAACTATTAGTATTAGTCAAAGATCTTTTGAAAAATGTAAACCATGGTATGTAAGGATTAACAAAGAAAGAATCACCTATTGTTGCAAAACTCATGTTCAATTTCATTATCATTATGATATTTTTCAATCTATACGTTCTACTATGCATACTAATGAAATGTTACAATAATGTGGTATAAATATACCACTTGAAACTGTGAAGGAGTTTATATCAAAAAAATTTTGTAACCCACCTAATGAGAAATTTTATCTTTTGAATGCATGTGTTTCTGGTGTATGTGATGTATGTGGCAGTCTTGCATTATTAGATGACTATTTGCATGAAAATATTTCATTTGATTTTGGACAACAATTAGTTGATGTACAAAGATTTAAAACTATTGAGTATCCATTGAAGGATGGAAATGTTGGAAAATGGTGTGACCTAATAACTGAAAAACTTAGTGTTAATGCTTTTATGAATGAATTCAAGAGTAAGATCGTACCTAAATATGTGAAACACTCTCACAATTCTAGATGGCTTGATGGACAATTTCACATATGCAAGAATGCATTTCCAATTAGTAGTATACTGTCAGTTGTTGACTTTGTAGAGAACTACACGCTTGCACCACAAGATGAGATCTAGCCAAAATATTATAATTCAGTGCAAGTAACAATTTTTGTTCATATTGTTTATAGACATGCACCTGATAGTACAGAAGAGGATCCAAAAATATTGAGAGAGTACCATTTCTATATGAGTGATAATAAGTTACACTCATCGGAGTTTGTCCAATATTGCTTTAATACCTTTTATGAAAATTTAAGGGAGAGAGAAATTCATATTACACAACATCTAATATGGTCAGATAATTGCATAGGACAATTCAAGAATGCTAGAATGTTTTATTGTTTGAGTAGGATGCACAAGAAAATAAATATCCAACATATCTAGATTTTTTTTGAGGCTGGACATGGGAAGGGATAACATGATGGTGCCAGTGCATATGTTAAGAGAGCCCTTTGTAGAGAGCAACTCAAATTTGAGAAAAAATCAAAATTTAAAGGTGCATGTGCAATTGTTGAATGTTGTAAAAAAAGTTTGTCTATAGGATCAAGTCAGAACTCTACAATCAGACATTTTTTTTGGCTAGTTGAAGAGAAGAATATCCTTTCAAGATATTATTGTAATACAATCAGCGGATCGGCTAAATGACATTCATTTAGGAGTTCTAATTCTAACACTTGGACTGTATGGACTAGGGAGCTTGCATGTTTTTGCCAATTTTGTGTTGCAGGTGAATGGGAAGAATGCAAGAATACAGAATGGGTTGAAGAATGGCAACAAAAATCCTTAACACCTAGTGAGTGAAAAGATGAAGATGTTATAATAAATGAAGACCTGGATCATGCCTTTTCATCAAAAGATTATGATCATGTTTCAAATCTCATACAACCTGGTAATTTAACACAATTTATTGTAAAACTTTAAACTATATATTAGTTACATGTGCATGTCATATAATTTATGATTATATATATTTGAATTATAAACCTTTAATTTAAACAAGTTTTATTTATAGTGCACATGTACTTAATTTTATTTTGTAGGACATGTGTATGTTGTTGTTGCACCTAAGGATAATGAAGAGTAGACAGAGTATTGGTTATCTTGATGTGTAGAACCCAAGAAAAATTTGATATGTCATCAAGTAGATGATGATAATTTTCAGTATCCAATTGGGTCTATTGTGGTAGTTGGTACATGGCTACGCAAATACCTAACAAGAAGGAATTTTTTACCAGCGTTTGAAGACTACCAATCAGAAAAGACGATTATACACTATTCCCATTTGGTAGTGGCAACAAATATCAAATTGGAAAGATGCAAAGGGAGACCTGCTAATAAAATTTTATGGACACTTTCAATGGAAGAGCATAAGGCAATCATAGACACATTGCAGAAAAGAGAGGATGCTGATGGTACATTAGGTTGAATCAAATTTATACATGTAAGTTTTTATTCAATTGTCTTATTAAATTTAAAATTAAAATTAACTTTAAATAAACTTGAGTACATAAATTCTAACATTTCAACATGTTTATTTTTATGATGTAGTCCATGTCGGGAAGAACATAGATGCATTGCAGAAAAGAGAGGATGTTGATGGTACATTATGTTGAATCAAATTTATACATGTAAGTTTTTGTTCAATTGTCATATTAACTTTAAAATTAAAATTAACTTTAAATGAACTCGAGTACACAAATTCTCACATTTCAACATGTTTATTTTTATGATGCAGGATGTCAGGAAGAACATAGATCTACATTGCAGAAAAGAGAGGATGTTGATGGTACATTAGGTTGAATCAAATTTATACATGTAAGTTTTTGTTCAATTGTCATATTTGTATATGTTTTCTACACGTCTTCTTTGAAGTGTCATAATTTATAATTTAGAGATATAGATTTGAAATTAAAATTAAAATTAACTTTAAATGAACTTTTATAAATTCTAACATTTCAACATGTTTATTTTTATGATGCAGGATGTCTAGAAGAACATAGACATGAACTATTTATGTAGTACAATGCACTCTTGTATTCATACAATTTTGGGTTAATAATTTAAGATCACATGAACTCACTTTTATACATCGAATTTTGTTTTAAATATTTAAGTTAAATTCATAACTTTGTATTCACCTAATTTTGTTGTAAATATTAAACTATGCACATTGGTCAGATTATGTTCACTTAATAGATCTCATTGTTTAATAGTTATTAAGTTTGTAACATCCATATTGTTCTTGTCAATTTTACATGTATTAATAGATGCCATTGTTAGATCTAGATGATTTTTTTTATAGTTAATCAAAGTGTTCATATTACTTGTAAGATGTATCTAGATATTATACTTAGATCAATTACACATGAATTAATAGATCTCATTGTTAGATAGATGTTTTTTTAAGGATAAATTGATAAATTACATAACAAGTCCTGATTAAGATAAATTGATAAATTACATAACAACTAATGACTAAGATAAATAACATAACAAGTCCTGAAATAATTTTCATGTATCATAATGTCCATCATATCAACTCATGATATATACATACAATCACAAAACACAGTCCTACTCTGAAAACAAGTCCAAGTACAATATATGATAACAAGTGGACTAGTATATAATGCAAGTCCTACTCTAACAACAAGTAAAAATAATATGAACAAGTCTAAACAATCCCAAATAGTCATCATAAAACAAGTCCAAATAGTCATAAAAAAAATATGAACAAGTCCAAATAGTCATCATAAAACATGTCCAAATAGTCCAAATAGTCAATGTAATCTAACTCTACTCATCTAGCTAATCTACAGTCCTCTCCACTCCACGTCAAGAGGACTGTGATGCATCAACATGCTTTGTCTGGTCCTAAGTACCCTCATCCTACTATGTTTGGCCCTAGGTACCCTGATCCTGCTCTATCTGGTCTCGAGCACCCTCATCCTCAACTACATGAAAAGTGGATGAAGCCAAGTCCTGTAAAAAATTTTAAAGTACAAATTAAAAATTATTGAAATTAATCATCTAAGATCTAGATACACATGGGACATTGAAAAAGATCTAGATACACACAAGACATTGAAAAATTACTTAAATTAATCATCACCTCAAAGGATAGTGTCGATGGATGCCTTTGGCTTAATCCTATAGCCATGCCAAGACTCATGGTGGTGTCGACCTAAACAACACATATAAAGAATGAATCAAATTTATAGTACATATATACATAAATTATAAAGTATATATAACTTGATTAAATATATAAATATGGAATAAAAACATGTGTACATTACCTATGTGTGACATGTAGCTAATGTCACCGATGAGTCAGGATGTAAGTGTGATTGTGCAACATGAGACAATCCAAAAGCCTACAATTACAAAAAAATAAGTTTGAATCAAAGTTGTACATAAATTAGTAAGATACAAATACTTAAAATTAATAAATGAAAAACATACTGTAGGTATATGCGGCTGACTCTTGGTGACTGGTGGGATAAAGAATGAAGGACTACCAATCTCAGTGGTACATGAGAGACCCTACAAAATCACAAAAATATGTAAAACACGTTATCAATTAAAGTTTATTTTGTTTAAAGTTTAGATGTATCAAGATCAAAGTGCATACCATGAATGGAGCACCGAGATGTCAAGGTGTTGATGTCATATGATGATGGCTAATGAATGTTGGAGGGTCAACCCTCTATTCACCAAAAAATCCACATGTTATGGCTCATAATTGTATAAATAAGAAATTTAATATTACACTATATTTAAATTATAATTAAATTTACTTGTGTGGGATGATCATCGTCTACATTGAGTAAATCAACATATGATGAGATATCATCTCCGATATCACCATGTGTGCCATCATCATCATCAACATATCCACCATGTGTGCCATCACCATGCGTGCCATCATCATCATCGGCATATCCACCATGTGCACCACCAGCATCATCCCCATATCCACCATGGGCAGCATGGGCAGCATCAGGATCAAACTAGGGACCCGTACATATACCCCCACAACTCATACAAACATGTGCTATGCTGGGGGAAGTCCTCACCTAGGTCATGTGCTGTAACAAATTGCCCATAAGGGCACTCAAAGAACCAAGAGATGACTGCACTACTCAATGATAGAAAGGTGCAAGACGTACAGGAGATGGAAGAGGAACAAAGGACTCATTGCACACACAATTTCTAGTTTTGTCACTCAATTTGGCCCTTGGCCTATCTTGTGGCATGCCCCGGCCAACCCCTGAAATGCTCTCATGTCAAAATAATTGGGTTTCTTACCCAATTCAAACTCAGCCCATAATTTCTTCAAAAAATAAAGTGAGACCTCATGATTAGCATGTGGTGGATTGTCAAATACCATCCACCACTGCTCCCAAAAATGCTCTGCTAGCCCTGGGTGTCTACACGATCTAATTGAAATGTGTGGCTTCTTGCCAACATGCTAATCATGAGGTCTCACTTTATTTTTTGAAGAAATAGAGAGGGAGGAGAGAGGAGAGAGAATTTCCAAATTTATGTTTTGATTTGAACTAAATTTATGCTTTGGTTTTCTAAATTTATATGAAATGATTTTCTAAGTTTTGGTTTTCTAAGATAATAAAAAATAATAGTACGTAGAGAGGACAGAGAAAGAGGAGAGAGGGAGAGAGAGAGGAGAGGAGAGAGAGAGAAAGATATGGAGAAAGAGGATAGAGATAGAGAGAGAGAGGAGAGAGGAAGAGAGAGAGAGAGTGAGAGAGAGGAGAGAGAGTGAGAGAGAGGAGAGAGAGAGTGAGAGAGAGAGAGGGGGAGAGAGAAGAGATAGAGGAGATAAAGGAGATAGAAAGAGAGAGAGGAAGAGGAGAGAGAGATAGGGGGAGATAGAGGAGATAGAAAGAGAGAGAGAGTGCCTGTGTTTTTAAATTTATGTTTTGGTTGAACTAAATTTATATTTTGGTTTTCTAAATTTATATTTTGATTTTTTAAGTTTAGGATTTCATAAATTAAATTTTTATCTAGGTTTATGTTTTTGTTTTATTATCTAGGGTTTTGGTTTTCTATGTAGGGTTTTGCAATGTAATAAATTATATACCTAAATTTTATCAGTTTTCTACTTTAGTACAATAATTTACAAAGTAAATTGAAATAAAAAAGAATTACAAGTTTGAAAGATAAAATATAATTAAATTGATTCAATAATTTTGAAAATAATATTAAACTATGTTTTTAAATTAAAAATAACCTGAAACTATAATTTTTGAAGACAAAAATCATAAAAAAATAATAAAAAAGAATAGTACATACCTCGAAGATGAAAAAAATTGCAAATGGGGTCGACAGGGGAAGCGAAATCGAGTGCCTGAGCTATACCAAACATGATTCCATTTCTGCTGTGGATGAAAATGACATGAATTTTGTTTAAAATAAAAAATATATAGATTTTCAAAATGGGCAACCAATTTGTTCAAATCGGGTGCCCGTTTTGAACAAATCAGGTGCCCATTTTGCTTTGGGTGCCCGATGCTAAATAGGCGCCTGATTTTTTAACGGGCACCTAATTTTTGAAATTGCTTTGGGCTCCCGAACCTAAATGAGCACCTGATTTGTAAAAATCGAGCACCCATTTTGTATTCCTAATTTTCCTTCACCGTGGACTTCTGTGGAATTGGCCCCCAACTCTAAACTTTTTTCCAAGTAGTTGCTACACTTGTGTCATAGGCAATGTGAAGAAAGTCCTCTGAGGTGGCCAAAGAAGCTATCATTGTACGAGGCATATCTAAGGACAAAGGTAAGAAGAAGGATATGAAGTCAAAGTCTCAGGAGCGATCCACCACTCTTGGAAAGAAGTCCAAGGAAAAGTGTTGGAACTATGAGAAGAAAGGTCATATCTAGAGGGATTGTAAGGAGGAGAAAAAGAAGAATAAGTATACTTTTGACAATGAATCTTCTTAGAGTGATGTTGATGCCTTTGTAGCAACCTTTGCAGTGCCCACATCTGATGAAGTATGGTTAGTTGATTCGGAAGCATCAGTCCAAATGATGTCTCATAAAGAATGGTTCTCAAAGTATGAACTGTACAATGGTAGAAAGATGATCCTAGCAAGTGATTCCAGACTTGAGATCATTGGAAAAGGAAGTGTCAAAATCTAGTTCCCCGATGACAGAGTAAAGGGAATTGATGGAGTACTTCATATAACTGGTCTAGCTCAAAACTTTCTATCAGCAAGTTGAATGATGTTGGAGTTCAGGTAACATTTGTCCATGATGGTTGCAAGATGACTAGGGGTTATATTGTTTTAGCTAAGGGTGAACACATTGGAATACTATATAGGTGAGATGCAAAACTTGTATATTGTAATAGTGTCTCTGTAAAGTTTGATAAAACTAATATGATAACACATGGTGTAAATGCTATGGAAGTTAAACTTCCTGCTGAGAAAATAATGCTCTAGCATTATAGGATTGGCCATATTGGTGAGAAAGGTTTAAAAACCTTGAAGAATAAAAATTTGGTTGAGAGGTTGGTTGATTGTAACCTTGAATTTGATTTCTATGAACATTGCATCTATGGAAAGCAAAATGGTGTTTAGTTTTATTCTAGCTCTAAAAAATCTTCTAGTTTGTTGGACTATATTCACTCTAATGTATTTGGTCATGTGGATGTTCCTTCTTTGTCTAAGTCAAGATATTATGTGTCATTTATTGATGATTATTCAAGAAGAACATTTGTTTATTTTTTGAAGAGTAAAGAAAAAGTGTTTAGTCGGTTTAAGGAATTTAAAATCCTTGTTGAAAATTAGACTAGGAGAAAGATTAAATGCTTAAGGATGGATAACAGTGGAGAGTTTTTTAATGCATATTTTGATAAATTCTATGTAGATCATGGCATTAAGAGGCATAAGATGATACCTTATACTTTACAACATAACAAAGTAGCGAAAATGATGAATCGGTCCTTGATGGAGAGAGCAAGGAGCATGTTGGGAAGTGTTGGTTTGGAACAAAATTTTTGGGCTGAAGTGATAGCTACAATATGCTACTTGTTGAACCATTCTCCTACTGCAACACTAGTTGAAAAAACACCTATGGAAGCATGGTCTGGTAAGAAGCCCTCATTAATATATTTGTGCATCTTTAGTTGTGAGGCATATGCTCACATACTTGATTTGAGTAGGTCCAGGTTGGTTAACAAAGTGGTGAAATGTATTTTCATCAGGTATGGCATTGGTGTGAAGGGATACAAATTATGGAACCCTCTAACTGAAAAAGTGTTGTGCAAAAGGAGTGTTATTTTTTGTGAGATAAAACCTATCTCACTAGACTAGCCAGAGAAGATAGAAAAGAAAAAGGAAGTAGTTGAAATCCCTTTAGATTCCAAAAGGGAGATATTTCAAACTCCAAATGAACCTGATAATGAGGATCCATATGTGCTTGAGAAGGTGGCAAACTGATAGGTACGGCTTTTCACCGGAGAGGTTTAATTATTCTATGTTTAAAGCTAATTGTTCCTATGTTTTGCTTATAGATGTTGATGATCCTAGGCCTATAAAGGAAGCAATTAATATGTCATATTTAGATTCCTAGTTGGAAGAAATGAAGGATGAAATGAAGTCCTTGGAGAAGAATGGAACTTGGGATCTCATACCCTAAGTTCCTAAAGGTAGAAATCCCATGGGATGTAAGTGGCTATTCAAGAAGAAGTACGGTCTAGATGGAAGTATTTTCAAGTACAAGGAAAGATTGGTTGCGAAGGGGTATTCTCATAAAGAAGGGATTGACTATGGTGAAATATTTTCTCCTGTAGCTATGCTAACATCCATCAGAGTGATGTTGTCACTTACAGTAGCACATAACTTTGAAATTGAGGAGCTAGATGTGATGACAACATTTCTTCATGGCGATCTTGAAGATGAGATATATATGTCCCAACCAGAGTACTTTGTGGAAAAGGTAAAGAGCATTTGGTATGTAAGCTAAAGAAGTCTCTTAATGGTTTGAAATAGTCACCCAGAATGTGGTATCAAAAGTATGATACATATGTTTTGTCTTTGGGTTTTACAAGATCTAAATCTAATCACTGTGTGTACTATAAAGCTAAAGTTGATTGGATACTTATCATTTCTCTACATGTAGATGATATTTTGTTTATAGGCAATAGTAAGGGAATAATTTCAAAGTTAAAATCTCAATTGTCCTTGAAATTTGAAATGAAAGATTTATGGCTAGCAAAATTTATTTTGGGGATAGAAATCAGACGGGACAAAGTTGGTATAAAATTTTGGCTCAATCAAAGAAAATATATTACCAATGTTCTGGACTGATTTAATATGATTGGTTGCAAGCAATGAGTAGTTTCAGTGTTACATGAAACAAAGCTCTTAGTTAGTGATAGTCTGAGATCTCTTGAAGAGGTTGAAGACATGAAGCGGGTACCTTATGCAAGTGTTGTTGTTAGCCTCATGTACGCAATGGTTAGTACAAAACATGACATTCCCCAAGCAGTGGGAGTCTTGAGTCAGTTTATAGAAAACCCGGGCAACACAAATTGGGATGCCATGAAAAGAGTTCTGAGATATTTGAAGGGTACGTCACAATACGCATTATGTTATCAAGTTAACTCAACTCAATCAAACAAATCAGTTAGCATTCAAGGCTATGTGGACATTGATTGGGCTAGGGGGATTGATAGAAGAAGATTCATTAGTGGATATGTATTCATGGTGAATGGTGGTGCTATCAGTTGGATGAGAAAATAACAAAGTGTAGCTGCATTATCAAAAACTGAGGCAGAGTACATGTCATTTACACACGTGTCAAGAAGCAGTTTGGCTTAAGCACTTGTGTTATGATGTTAGTTATGATGCAAATAAAATTACAATTTTCTGTGACAGTCAAAGTGCAATATATGAATAATCATGCCATTGTCTCTCTTAGGAATAATATATTCATACTAAGGATTACTTTTACCATCATGAAATGCATTTAGATTATCAACCCAGGGACGTAGACTTGAAATGGGACAACACTATTTGTGCACTAAGTTCCTCAAAGATTCATACTACCTATGCTACAGGAAGATAAAATTCATAAAGGAAACCTATGCTATTGATGCAAGAAAGTAAGCACACTTAACTACTTAATGAAATTACTGTAGAAAGCTTGTAAACTTATCCTAAGCCTATTTAACAACTTAAAGTGTTTACTATGTCTATCTCTGCAAGTGCTACAGGAACATTCATAGTAGTAATGTTGTAGGAGTAAAATAGTAACTTCTATTTGAAAGCACAAAAAGTATAGAAAGAAACTCTACTCTGTCCTAATGTAATCCACCTTCCAAGTGGACCCCCTTGGTTGGCTTCTGCTAACTACTAACACAAAAGATACTCCAAAATCACTATTTCATTATATTCTCAGAAATTGATTACTCTGTTATACTTAAACACAATACTTGAATATATTTTCTCATTACCTAACTAAACCAATAAAATCCCTTTATATAGAGGGTTGATGCTTATTGAAAACATGATAGAAAAGTATGACTAAACTTCACCATAAAAAGGGGAAATATAACAACCACGACATATTACAATAAAGTGCAGATAACTAAATATCAACATTGAGTAAATATAGCCAAGTTGTTTCCTATATTCTCTGGAATGATGGCTCCTTGTTAGCAACAGCATGATCCTCAGAATCGTGTTGACTTTCTCCATCATGGCTAGAATTCCAACGCTCGTTAAATGGAGTCAATCCACTCTCGAGCTGCTCCTTATTTTCCTGGCAGGTTAGTAGCATTTGGTATGTATACAAGTCAATATTTCAATTCCTACCCAAATATTAGAACACAAATTAAAGTAGCTATATGAAGTACTGCAATTTATATATAATATTCAGAAAAACATGTCATTCTAACTACCCATAATCTTTGTGGCTCTAGTTGTACTTATCACAAGTTCACATAGGTATAGGTTCATAAATGTATTGGAAATGTTTCATCAGAGCATAAAGAGTTTCAACAAAGTATAAAGATTATAAGAAAATAGAGACAATAAATTGTCTCATCAATATGTTTGACGAATAATCCTACTTTTCATGCCAGGACAAAACACATTGATGTATAATATCATTTTTTACGTGACACGGTCAAAGATGGAAAGGTAAATCTAGAAAAGGTTGGCACTAAGGAGAATGTTGTAGATGCATTGACAAAGCCAGTGAACATAGTTAAACATTTAAATGGTGCATAAGCTTGATGGGGCTTAAAGCCCCTCACTCATGTTAGCATTGCTGAGTAACTTCGTACTTTGTCAAGTGAGAGATTGTTGAGTGATGAAGTATGGAAGCCTCAACTTATGGTGATTCTGCCATATGGTGAAGGTGAGCTCACCATACAGTGAGTCCTCCATACACGTTGGCATTGTACGAAGTATGAAGACCGTACATGTTAGAACCATACGTAGTATGAAGACCATACATGTTAGCACCATACAAACATGCTGAGACCATATGATGTGACATCTCTATGAGACATATGGTAAGACTCACTATCGAGTCTATATTGGCATACGGTCATAATGAGTGTACAGTGAAGGAGGATCAAGTACCATAGTTTGGTGTAATGCCAATTTTGACATGGTGTCAGGTAAATTGCCATGCATAGTACCAAAGTGTGGTGATGGTGTGTGGTGACACTTGGCAGTTGGGTGAATGAAAGTTGGTTGTCCATTATAGTTAACATACCAAATTCTGCAACAAATTATTATGTATAAATGACTGCAAGATTTGTAAGAAAATGTAACGAGTTGAAATCCGGTTGATTGTAAAGCAATCTGAGCCTGTGTAAAAAATCTGGAGTGCATTGGATGTAAATTTGTTTACTATAATACAAAGTTGCTCTAGGGTTTTTTGGGTGGTGGGCTTTTTCCCGAAAGGGTTTTCCCACGTTAAATCTAGTGTCTCTTTGTGTATCTTGTGTATGGTAGTTTCATACTTCATTTACTTGCACATCTCTGAAATTTATAGTTTCTTATTTCCTTGTCAATTTGGCATTAGGAAAGCATTTCAACACCGTTTCTTTCCTTACAAGAGCAAGTACTCCAAGGAAGAAAAGATTTCCCAAAAAGGGAGAGATGGGGCCAAGTAATCCCATACCCATACCAGTGAGATTCAAGGAAAACATGTGTTGTCGATGAGAAGAGCAGGAAATGCCAGTCTAATTGTAGAAGGTGTGATTTGGAAACCAATCAGACAAGGAATTAAATGGATCCAAAACGAGAGTGGATTTGAAAGAAATGAGAGCTTGGTGATCAGAATAACTAGAAGGCATTGGCACATGAGCAGGCAACACAAAGAGACAGACAAAGATTAACAAGGAGGCAACATCAATGTCATCTTCATTCTTGGCTTTCTTTACAGAGCATCCCAAATGACATATGTGTGGTTGATGAGTGAGGGTTCATTTTAAAATTTGTCAATGTACTTGATAGAGCAAGCATGGATAAGAAGTTTGAGGTTTTTATTTGTTATAAGTATTTAATTGCAACAAGATGTTTATTATTATTTTTACAAAATATTACTTATAATTTGCTTTAGAGATACCTTGATATCTACATGGATCTATCTGTTTATGTTAATCAGATATTTAAATAAATAATTATTTGATTCTATTTATCTTTTTGTTTTTATGCATATGATTTTAATTGAAAGATTGATTTTAGTAGTACTGAAAATTTAGTTTTAATTTTTCATATACTAGTTTCCCAGGTGTTGGTATATCAATACACTATAGATTTTGTGGCCTCTATTTTTGTTTTAATGGTTTAGTACTATGGATGAAATTGATCTAGCCAACAAGTCTTTTTAATGTTGGAAGTACTTAAAAAGCCTAGTTTGGAGTAGAATTCATGTTTTAGAGTTGTCGTTTTAGAAGGAAAAAAGTAGCAGCTTGTATTGTAAGAGATTAGAATCTCTGGTACTATTGATAATATTTACTTATGTGAAAACATTAACCCATTTGTTTGCTGGAATTAGATTGGAATTGGGATTATCAAATACCGGAACTGATATTTTCAATGATCATGCTCAAAACATGAAACTAGAATAGAAATTTGTTAATTCACATTTACCCCCAAAACTAACATTTGAATCTTCCATCTAAATAGGTGGAATTGGAAAATCAATTCCGATTACAGAAATTAGAAATAAAGCAAAATTTGTAATATTTTGAAATCTATATGCAAACAACATTTTTCATCTTCTCATTATAAATTCCAAATGAACCAAATGATTCCAACCATATTCATTGACTAGTACAAATCAGTGGTTTGGCAGCATATTGAAGTCATTGAAGTCATTGACGAAGTGGAGATCAGTGCGTGAGGAAAACCTTGTGGTTTGGCAGCTTTAAATGCATGACTCTATACGACAAATTTGACAAGTGGTGGAAGAGGAATGTTGATGGTTATGTTTATGAGTAGAGTAAAGCTGTATGCCATCCATACTTACATTTGTTCTTACTCAGATTTTCTTCCGCGTGCGAGAAGGATTTGTTTTGCGAAGACCAGTGAATGATATTGTTTTGTTTTTATTGGTCTCATGCATATTGACAGAGTGCAGATGAGTGCGTGGTTAAAACGTTATAGTGGAGTGATTTCCTGGGATGCAATTTGAAATGTCTTCCATTATTGTTTGAAATGCAATTTCCTACAAAAGTCGTGAATGAAGTAAAGGCTGCACATGCTTCTGTCTATTCTTGGAGTTGTAACATTTGTCTGTTCTTACCCGTATTTTTCTTTCGCGTGCAAGCTAGAAGACTCTCCACAAAACTGAGCTATTTTGGACAACTGGGGATGAATGAATTGAAAGCTAGAAAGGTGAATTGCACATCAATCTGTCTATTCTTGTATTTGTTATGACAGGCCTGGGCAACAACTTAAAAGGTATTTTAATTAGTATACTGAATTAAAGGTAGGTATGACTTATTCATATGGAATTTTTATTTTGGCCCTATACATATGGAACTCGTTTCCACGGAATTTTTTTGTTGTTTTCATGTATCCGTTGTTGTTTTCAACTGTAACTTTTGGTATACGCTTCAGTGGAGGCAATGTTTTTCTACTTAAATTTGTTTTTTATTAATATGTAAATTCATTTTTTCTTGCAATAATTTGTTTTTGGCAATGCTATTGTACTTAATATTTATGTAACAATAATTTTAATAGAGCTATTATATTTCCATTCATTTCACTTCTACATCTTGAAATATTGTATCTAAGTAAAAATAAATAAATGGTACTAGTTTGGAAATTTAGTCTTGTCATCATTTTCTAATAAGATTCTTAGAGGTTCTTTTAAGTGGAGTTTCTTATTCTCATCATAGGTTTGGAAAAATAGATTAGATAAATGATTATGTAATAATTTGATGTGTCCTATTTTATGCACATAAATATTATAAAGTCTTTTAGATATTATATGTAACCAAGCTTTATTCTTCTAAATGTTGTAAGCCATAAGTAAATTTTATAAAGTCTTTTCAACAAATACATTTTGTACATTCTTAATATGGAACATAGAGCTTGCTCATTATTTTGTAAAGATACTATTTCCCACTTTATCTACATTTTCATATTTCTCATGTATTTATACCTAAATACTTTCAAACTTAGCAAATTCCTATTATTATCACAAGCAAACATTGTCAACCCATTATTTACTCTTTCGAATTATACTAACTTGAATATTTTAACGACTTTAAGAGAAAACAATTATATACATGTTGCAGCTGAAGGCACTATTACATGCATTCAACTACCATGCCCACTTTTGAAGAAGTGCACGAATTGCACTTATAAATCTCTCCGCGAAAGGAGTAAGCATGTACTTTTTCACTACACAAATAAATTTCAAATTCTTTTAATCAGAATTATAATTTTTTTTTTAATACTAGCCTTTAGAATATAAGAATATATGTATGTACAATAGAAGAGAAATGACTAAGAACAAGTCATTATTTGGTGATTAGTATGTGTGTACTAAGATAAGTACCTTCATAGGGTTAGTATTGTCAAATAAATTAAAATAGCAACTAAATTATCACAAATAGAAATCTAATTAAGCAAATGAAATGACAATTGAGCACTCTATGGCTCTCTAATTAGGATTGCTAGTGCAAAGCCCTCAACAAGCTTCCACTAGTGATAACCCTAATATGAGAAAGATTGATAAATACAATTAAAATATTAATTCCAAATGAAATTACAACTATTTAGCTCTAGATTTGCCTTTCTAGCTATAAATTGCAAGAGGTTTGATGCTATTCTCAGATTTGTAGATGATTTGTTCTTCAATTATGTCATGCCCAAAATTTACCTAATAAAAACGTAACAATTTTTTTTAAAGGTTCAAATGAGAGAGAATAACATTCAAGAATAAGGTTAAGTTGGCTACGGATAAGCGGGTCACAACCTAGGGTTAAGTTTGTTCAGATAGTGGAACCCTAGAGGGTACAATTTCCACTTTGGAATTTTTCATTCGGAATAAATCCAATTATATCAAACCCTACTTGACATTGATTAACCTTCAATTTCCTTATGAACGAGGCTTTAAATTGTCTAACCAATTCATTTCAATAATTAATAACCTAAAAGATATATGTAACTAGGTTATATATTTAGGATGTGATTCATTTAACATAATTGATAATTTGTCCACAATATTAGTTCATGAGTTAACCATATTAATAATCGAGTTATATTCAAATATAAACCCGATAATGTGAGCTAGCATGAAATGTTATCTAAACATTAGAAATATAAATGTTTTACTACCCATTCCTACAACATACTAATAACCTACTTTTAAAAATTAGATTACTTAATCAAATCCCTAGATCATATCCTATGAGCTAATAGCATTTCACAAATTAAATAACCCAAATAATTATTGTTGATGATAAACTAATTATCGATTGAATAAAATAAAATATTAGCTACCAAGTTGATTTAATAAAGGTTACATCTAAAGCACATTATCGACAACTATAAATTAGTAATTAATTTCATTAACTATGAATTTGATCATAAATAAAATTAATAACTAATAATACAATTAACAACTAAAAAAAACAATCAAAACCCAACTATCTAATATTGATGATTTTGTCCAACTACTTCACAAACAAATGAAATGAACTATAGAATTAACTAATAGGTTTATTAATGAATCTAGCATATTAACCATAAATCCTTTACTTAATAACTAATTGATTAATTCATTGAGTAGACGTTTTACCAAAAACAAAATAATAATTAAAATAATAACAAATCAAACTTAAGTATCCTACCTATCCTATACACCTACTATCCTACTATCCTAACCAATTATCAAAAGCTACAGTAGTACGCAATTCCATTAGGGGGAAGGAGGTGTAGTTAATAGACAAGATTTGGGGGTCCCACCGACATATGCATGAGATTTTTGTATGCTTCAAGGGGAGTAGGTGACTATTCAAAAGCATAAGTTAATTACATGTTAGCAAAAGAGGTACTAAACCCTGCCAAAGGCTAAGCCTTGTTTGATATGCATGGCAAAGGATGTGGAGGTGGCATGAGCTTTGGTGGGCAGGCCCAAGTTTCAAGATGACATGACCTTCCCTTTATATCTAACTTGAAAGATTTGAATCTTTTCTTAATAAATGCCAAGTCAGCTCTCCAACTTTCTATGTATAGAGATGAGAGGTAAGGAAGGATACTTGGGTGGGGTACCCACATGCTACCAAGTGGGATAAGTGATTGAGAGTTCCTTTATTAATTCTTAGGTTTATTTTGTTTACTAATAAATGCCAAGTCAGCTCTCCAACTTTCTACGTATAGAGATGAGAGGTAAGGAAGGATACTTGGGTGGGGTACCCACATGCTACCAAGTGGGATAAGTGATTGAGAGTTCCTTTATTAATTCTTAGGTTTATTTTGTTTACTAACAACATTGATTGACTGGGAATTAGTTACTAACAACTAGGTTATGTTAGGAGTTAATTTATATTAACTCTAATTAGGAAAGCATATTGGGAAGGGAATATTCTCTGTGGTAAGGGAATTATTTCCCTTCCCATACAAATTCCAGAGAGCATTTTTGCTCTAAAAATCTGGAAAGTGCTATTTGCTAATATTTGATTTTTTGCATCTATCCTATTGATTTCTTGATTTTGTTAAAGAAGTAGATACTCACATGCATTTGAATTGTTTAATTAGTGCAATATCTCAAGTGATCTATAAATTGCATGTTAGTATTAGTTGATTATTACAAGATTATTCTACATGCTTAATCATTCATTGATACCATGCTTCATTTGGAGGGATTAGAGTTTGCAACATTGTTTTCAAGCTAAGGTGTATATCTCTATGAAATTGGTGTTTATTCAAAAGAGATTGAATGTATGAACTGAAAATTACAATCAAATACATTTTAAAGATTACTAATTTTTCATTCTAAATAAAATTTGCTTCTATGAAACTATTGCATTGCTTTCCTTATCAACTTTGGATATCATTTTTACAATGAAAGATTAACTTCTCTATTTCAAATAATAGAATACAATAGGCATGAAACTAAGGATTCATCATTTTCATTATGTTAATCTCTTCAAATACAAATACACATTCTTCATGATGTATAAGTCTTCACATTTGAATGACTAACATACAATGTCCCCTTCCTTGATGAACTATTTCATAATGAAAGAAAGCATTCCACATACTACTTGAAGAAGGTTTTCAATAAACATTACGATGTGCAACAAGAGGAGAATCTCATTACAAGATCAACAATGCAACATCATACAGTGCTTCCACACAACCACACCAAAAGTGAACTCCTTCAAAGCTTTGAATCAACATGGATCTTGGCATCAATACCTGCAAATGAAAGGGGAGAACCATGGGAAGCTCACCTCCCAACCTAGGTCTCAATGAGACCACCCCTGAGCTTGGAAAACCAAGGCTAAATGGGTATACTTTACAAATGCTCATGAAACAATATGCACAGCAACAAATAACTCCCATCCAAGGTTTTACAAATGAGTCTTCCAACTCATTGAGAAGGGTGAAGGTGGGATTTTCCAAGTAGGAGAATCCCATCATATTACATTTTTACATAAGTATTTCTATGCCTCTCAAGGCTACATGAATTCATAATTTCATACACAACTTTCCTCATAAGCATCCTCAAGATGCAATAATACAAGATGGCTTCATGGAGCTCATACTCCATGAATTTTTCCCTCTTCTCCAAGAGAAGAGACTCTCACTACAAAGGAGAGCCCAACTAACCCCTTCACCCAAGGCCACTTCTTCCCTTTCCCAAAAGGGTGAGTAATGCCTAACTCCCATGAAACAACATTCTCAAAAACAAGAAAACAAGAGATGAAGCAAAATCTATATACAATCTCATTTCCAACACAACAATGGAGAGATTTACAAGAACATGCATACAAGATCTCACAAAATCATTCAACATAACAACAACAAAAAGAGATGATATAAACATTCTTTCAAGGAAAGAAAGATAAACAAATCTACATTACAATTTACATAACAATCTTCTTCAAGAGTTTCAAGCAAGAAATTTTCTTCATGATAGAGCCACCAACCTTGAATCCAAGGCAAAACTGAGAGAATGAAGTTGGGTTGAGCTCCTTATCCTTCTCCTTTCTTCCTTTTCCAAAACCTAATTGTCTCTAAAATTAAAGAGTTGGTGAACACCCACTAACTCTCCAAAGGGCCTCTAAAAAGACCAACTTCTACCCACCCACCACCATTAATTTCAGACTTCACCCTAAAGTCCTTTGGCTTTTCCTTGTCCCCTATCATAAATGCATAATTGGAAAGAAGTGTGGGGTTGGGTAAAGGTCAAGACTCAATCCAATTTTCGTAGCATATGGAAAATGGGTCATAAAAAGGGTCACCTAAGCCACTAGGGGGTTCTAGTTGTGTTAAAAACACTCCTAACCCATACCCCTATCACTAAGGCACTTAGATTTTGTTAAATTTGACCCTTAGGACCTCTTTTGGCCTCTAGAAGTGGCTAGAAGAATTTAAATCCAAATGATCAAATTGATGGAGCTTTGCAAGTATCTCCAACAAGGGGATTAATTAAGTTCCTAATGAGTCAGTTAGGCTTAGGTTTTCATTGTCAATCCTAAGTAGACATGTCAATAGATAACACATGACAAGTGTCAAGTGACACTAACAATTACACATCACATACAAAATGACATGTCTCAAATGACAACATGAAGTTTACTAATAACACACATGCAATTCACATTTACAATGGATTCACATTATAACGAGGTTTTCAATCCCATATCGGATTAAACCTTGGCTTACTCAGTTCACATATGTTTAGCCTTGATTTTCTGAATAATTCCATGGTTTTCTTTCCTGCACACTAAACTCAAGCATCAGTAGTCCAAGGTAATAAAATCACATGAAATATACATTTTCAATTCATACTTAGCAACATTAATCAATATGCATAATTTAATTCCTAATTACAATTTTCATTCAAAAATGTTTAAACCATAATAATTCCATAAACATCATGACATAACATTCATGAAATAATCATGTCTAATCATGATCTGATCTTATCATCAATTCATATTTCTAAACATGTATAATCACAACCAACATTATATCCTAGATCCTAGTCCACATCAAAATGTAATCCATGCAATATGATCATCATCATCAACCATAATATCTTGAGTCTCTGGAAGGATAATCCAAAGTGTATCAATGTATCAAAATATAAAGTATCAAAGTGTGGATGAATCAGTAATGCTATGATGGGTCGGGGTGAGGCCTCACAAATTATGCCTTTCTTTTATAGATTTTGGCAAGGGCAGGGGATGGAGTTGATTTGATCATGGCTAAGTTGAGGTTTAGTCCATGGTTCTACCTTTGGAGACCATTTAAATATTATGTCCTCAAAGCTTGGGACAAGAGGATAAAATGGGTGGACAAGATTCTTTCTCATTATGTGTGATGGAGATTCGATGTGAGCTTGGTTCTCAAATCCTATTGGTTGATACATTTTCCTCTCATTTGGTGGTTGGGGGAAAATTAGGATTTATTAATTAAATTTATTTAATATGTTTAGCCATGTGTGCCCCTTAAATGGTTTGATTTGATTTAACTAAATTATGTAATTAATTAGATCAATTACACAATTAATTAATTTATCATGATTTATTTGATTTAAATTAATTTTATGGCTTTTTATTTTCAATTAAATTTGAATTATGGCTTGATTGCAATTTTGTTTTGATTTTAGCTTGATTTGATTTTATTACCTTAGTTTTTCCTTGGCTACTCACATGAATTAATCTTGTCCATTTTCAGGTGATTAAAAATGCCCCTCTTTGAATCGATGCATGAAGCATATCAGTTCAAAGAATGTCTTGATCATTTTGATGTGAATTCCTTATTAGATTTGATGTCTGATTCAATATTCGATAGAAGATGCAGATTCTGATGATGGGATTGATGTAGTTTCGATTGATTTGAAGTCCATGAGGGTCGATCTGATGATAGGTTGTCTGATATGGTACTTGATTTTCTCTAATTTGATGCCCCTTTAGATTGATAAGAGAAAAAAAAATTGATGAAAGATTAAGCTTTGATTTGATAGTCGTGCTTCTGGTTTACTCATTATGATGCCATTCCTGATTGTCTGAGTGTATGCCCCCTCAGAAATGAAATGAAATTTGAGTTCAGGTGAAAGATATTACAAGCTCCTCCCATAGAGGCTCCAGCATCTGCTGCTGATGTTCAGGTATTACAGTTTGACATGTTAGAGGTTAGACATCAGGTGAGCCAGTTGGGTAGCATGATGCAAGCCTTTATGGTGGCCATGAGTCAACACAGGTTACAGGCTAGCTCGAGCCGAGGTCTCAATCTTGGTCCTGATCCTGATGGTCTCGTTGGTTCTGGCAGTTGACATTTTTGAGATGATATATTTATTCTTTGATGTACATGTTGTTGTTTGTTTTTTATATCGATACATTATAATCACATTATTCTTTGATCAGATGATGTTGCGTATGATTTGATAATTGTTGATACTTTGATGGACTTTGATTTCCATGTGCTGATGATTTTTTATGATACTATGGACTCTGATACGCATTGATAGATTTACTTTATATAATGTCATCATGTGCTAGACGTTATTTTCCAAGTGGTTTATATGATATGCATATCCACATGATTCTATTACTACAAGCTTTATTTTTATGCTTTTTCAAATGCAGTTTATGATATGAATGCACATGTCTATTTATGCTTAAATTATTGCCTTACTTATGACATAGTATAGATGGATGTATGTGGTACATGATTTAATGTTTATGATATATGATTTTAATGATGCTCATGATCAATTCTATGTGATGATGCTTTATGGATGTAATTTATTTGATGGTATGGTTGTATGCAATGTAATACCATGGATGTAATAAATGTAAATGAGTTGTAAATGTGATGTACTCATATGATGAAATGTATGGATATTGATGCTTTAATGATTAATGAGATAACTATGATGGTAAATGAGATAAATGACGATAATTCAAATGCAATGATTTGTAAATGGATGAAATAATTATGTATATGTAAATGCAATGACCTAAATACACTTATTTTTTTAATGTAATTCAATGTGTAAATGAAATGGACTTGATGAAATGATTCTATATGAAAAATGCAATGTATCAATGATATGAAATGTTAGTAACATCCTAATGATGTAATTAATGCAACTATAAAGATTTGTTTGCAATGAATGTGATTAAATGGAATGAGCTAAAATGAAAGCAAGCTAATGCAATGCAATTTCAATGAACTTAGGTTAATGTCCTAAATGGATGCAAGATTACCATGAATGAGATGAATCTAACAAATGAAATTAATCTAATGCAAGACACCTTTTTTTTCTAGTTGATTTTGATTTCCAACACACTCGATCATATATAGTTTTTGATGTGCATTTGATTTTGATTTGGTTTTTTATTAACTCCACCCCCCTTTCTTTTTTCTCTTTTCCAATTTCTATTTTAAAAATAATAAAGGCAAATCACTTAAATGCATTTAATCTAGGATGGATGCATCTAGCTATCACTATTCATAAATTAGGAGCATATATTCATCGTTGAGAAGTTTTGGAATCCTAAAATTAACTTACAACCATCACTAGCTCAACCATGATGATATGAATATGTTTTTCCTTTTGCATGGTGCTTTCCCCTTCTTGGTACAACTATCACTCATTGAAATCAATCATGAGAGAATGAATACCGAGCTCATCGGATTCTATGTTGCAAGTGGATTTTAGTACTATGATATTTAACATCAAAATATCCAAGGTATCATGTTGCGTAAACAAATAAAGATCTCAGTTTTCCATATGTACATGTCCTCGATGATTCTTTGATGATCATGTCTTTAGACAAATAATACATACTTAAAAAAATTGACCTTAAGACACTTAGTCAGAAATCAATAAAATATCATGCTTTCATCATAGCTTGTCTAGTTTAAAAACTTTCATCAATTTTCTAGAAAGACATGATTTCCTCAATCAAGTCAACACTTCGAAAAAAATTTCATCATTTTTCAAATCCATATTTTGAGTATAGTTCCATCCATTTCATATTTTTAATCCTGATAAACGTAACATCTTGGTGAGATCTTGGATCAAAATTATGTGTTTGGCTCAGTTGATATACAAATGTTGGTGATTACATTATTTACAAGGATGATGACTAGGCATGAGATTGACTTGGACTTTTAATGGTGTCTTTTTACCAAGTTTTCACTGATTGAATGGATTTTCTCTCTTTTTTCTTTTTTTTAATCTTTTTCCTTTTTTTGCTACCAAGGTGCCTATTTGCTAGGTTTTCACTAAGGCACTTTTTTTCTTTTCTGATTTTTTTTGTATTTTTTTTTTTTTGTTGTTTCCATATCATCAAGGTGTCTATTTGCTAGGTTTTCAACAAGACAACATCCTTTTTTAGGATCATTTCTAAATGTTTTTGGCTTTCTTCATGCTCAATTTTCCATTGTTTTTAATCTTTTCTACTTTTTTGATTTGTTTTCTCTTTTCTACTTTTCAATGTTTTTGAATTTTTTAGGATCTCTTTTGCCTATATACAATAAATAGGATGCTCTCTCATCTAATTTTCTGATACTCTTTTTCTTTATACCTTTTTAGTTGTTTTATGTGTAGAACCTTTTTAGGTGTATACTATTGATGGGTACTTGCAACTCTTCTCCTTCACAATCAACTAGTTTGTAAGTGCCAATGCCAAAAAGATGAAGTGATCATAAAAGCTCCTAACCAATTTGCTTCCCAATTTCCTTTATTTTCCCTTTATGCTTGATTTTTGGGATTTTCTCACAAAACTAGGTCACCTATTTGGAGTGTCCTTGGTTTAATATGTCTGTTGTAGTTCCTTGATATTCAATTTTGATACACTTTTAATGGGTCAAAATCTTATTGCTTTCTTTCATTTAATAGCTCTATTTCATGTAACCTAGCAACCCTATAGTCTTCTTCACTTAATAACCCATGTAATGAGACTCTCAAAGATGGGATTTCTATCTCCAAAGGTAAAACTGCTTCTTTTCGATAGACTAGGGAGAATGGTGTAGCTCATGTTGGTGTTCTGATGCTTGTCCTATAAGCCCATAGAGTTGGGTTTATTTGAATGTGCCAATACCTACCTAAATTATCCATTTTTCTCTTCAATATTTTTAAAATGTTCTTTTTTGTAGCTTCTTCTTGTCCATTACCTTGTGGGTAATATATTGAAGATGAGTGATGTACCACATGGAATTTTGTACATAGTTCTTTCAAATCCTTATTTTTGAAGTGTTTAGCATTATCCATTATGATGGTATGAAGAACACCATATCTACAAATTATGTGATTTAATATGAATAAGGATATCTTCTTTCCTCTATCAGTGGATAAGGGTACAACTTCCACCCATTTGGTAAAATACTCCATTGCAGTGATGATGAATTTATGACCATTTGAAGATGGTGGATAAATCATCCCTATCAAATCCAAACCCCATTGATAAAAGGGCCAAAGTGTTGTCATGGGATGAAGCTATTGTGCTGGTACATGGATTAAGTTCTCATGGTATTGACATTTATGGTATGCTTTTGCAAAGTGACACACATCTTTCTCTGTAGAAGGCCAAAAATATCCTATCCTAAGGAGTTTCTTAGCTAGAGTTAAACCATTTGAATGTGACCCAAAAATCCCTTCGTGGATTTCTTGCAAGGCTAAAATTGATTCCTCTTTCTCTAAACACCTTAGAAGCATTCCATATAGACTCTTGTGATACAACATGTTGGATACTAGGGTATAGCGAGAAGCTTAGTGTATAAAGCTTTTCTTTTGAATTGTTTGGTCAAAGGGTAAAATTTGGTCTTTCAATTATATGTAAATGGATCCATACCAAGGTCAGTCATGTCCCGTTAGTAATAAAATGGTATGGGGATGGGAAGGGTCGAATGCAAGTTGCTCAACTTCTTCTACTAGGAATTCATATCTAGCGCTTTGATCTGGTATATGGAGAAGTGATGCCAATGTAGCCATTTCATATGTTTCTTAATTATTATCCCTCGTTACTTGCTCAAATGTGATTAGAGTGAAGTATTTCTTAAGATTCTCAATCGTGTTCTTGTATGGTATCAACTTATCATCTTTAGTTTGATACTCATCATTAATTTGATTAATAACTGGTTGGGAATCCCCATAGATTTATAGCTCTGCTACTTTCCATTCTAATGTCAATTTTATGCCAATGACCAATGCTTCATACTAAGCTATGTTATTTGTGCATGGGAATAGAAATTTGTATGATTTTGAAATTTAGACCCTTGAGGACTAATCAATATTATCCCTGCTCCTGATCCATGTTGTGTATAAAAACCATCAAAGTATAATTGCCATGTCTTTGCTTCAACATTAATAATTTTAGAATCTGGAAATTCCACTTGGATTGGATGTTCATCTTGTAAAGGTGATTCTGCTAATTGATCAGCTATTACTTGGCCTTTGATAGATTTTTGGTCCACATACTCTATGTCGAATTCACTTAGAACCATGACCCATTTGGCCAATCTACCATTCAATCCTATTTTACTTATAAGATATTTCAAGGGATGAATCTTTGCAATGAGTCAAATTTTGCAGGATAACATATAATGGTGTAGTTTTTGGGAAGAAAAAACTATGAATAAACATGCTCTTTCAATAAAGGTGTAGTTCAACTCATACTTCACCAATGTTCTGCTTATGTAGTAGATGGCCTTTTCTTTACCAATTTCAGCCTCTTGAGCCAAGAGTGCCCCTAATGCATGTTATGTTGCTAAGATATATAAAATTAAGGGCTTGCCTCTTATTTTTGGCATCAAAGTTGGTGGATTCATTAGGTATTTCTTCAATAGTGTGAATGATTCTTCACATTTCTCATCCCCTTTGAAAATTGTGTCCATGTGAAGGATTTAAGTAAAATTGTGGCAATTTTTTGCTAATTGAGAGATGAACCTTCTAATAAATTGAATCCTTCCTTGAGGTGACCTCATTTGACTTATGTTTTGAGATTCCCCCATTTCCATGATTGCCTTTACTTTGGCTGGGTTGACCTCTATCCCTTTTGTTGAAACTATGTATCCCAATAGTTTTCTTGATTATACACTGAATGTACATTTCTTTGGATTTAGCCTGACTTTGAATTGTTCTAATCTTACAAATATTCTTTCTAAGATGGCTAGATGTTCCTCCCTTGAGTGGGATTTAGCAAGTATATCATCTACATAGTCCTCCATGAACTTGTGCATCATGTCATGAAATATGGTCGCCATGGCTCTTTGATAGGTTGCTCCAGCATTCTTGAGACCAAAGGGCATAACATTCTAGCAAAATGTTCCCCATGTAGATGAACTAAAACTGATTGAATATCTGATGAACTGAAGAAACAATGATTAGAGATCAGCAAGCTACATAAGTGATATGTAAGATGATTAAATCAGTCAATATGTTGTCATTGATTTCAACTATTTTTGACAGTACTTAAATCATGACAGTTACAAACATCTGAACATATGTTGAAGGAAGAAATGATAAAGAAATGAGATATCTACATGAGGAAAAGATGGATATGACATAGAAGGATAAGGTAAACATTGGGTAACTTACTGATGAGTCTATTGCTTTATATTGTTGACTTGAGCATGTTACATTAATCTATTATGAAGAAGATATTTGAATTTGAACAAGTCAATGTGGTCATTAATTGAAGAGTTTTGTATACACCAAGCCAGTGTAGTGTATACTGAGTGACAATATAACCGAGCTAGTTATCACCGTTGCATTTCTATATTAACCGAGTATGAATAAAAATATTAAATGCTAAGAATAGCAGAATGAAATTGATGACCTGTAAATTGTTAAGATTTCAAGGTTAAGGATGAAGTTAGTTATGAGATCTATGGCTGACAAAATTCAGAGATGATCTAAAGGATGAGATTGAAATGTGTTATGGACACATCTACCGAGGAAGGTTTAAGCGGTAAAATGGATGAAGGAGATTAAGAGGAAAAATCTAGCGGTTGATATGAAAACAATTTACTTATCTATATAAGAGATATGAGTTTCATTATTGAAACATGTTAGACAAAAGGAGACTGAAGAGATTTCGCATGAAGATTTTATGCATGCATACTTGATCAAACTAGTTATTTAAATAACCAAGCTGCAGACATTACTAAGCCTCAGAGAACTATTTACCGAGTAAAGTAAGTTGAGAAATATTGAGGAAGTAAATTGATTAATGATCAAATGATTTATCGAGCTTAGCATAGATCTGAATATTTGCAATTGAGTTGTATTTGAATCATATCAGTACTATATCATTTTAACCATTGATTCAAAAAATCTCTTAATCGAGTGGACTTAGCAGTCTTATTGTAATACCCTATGACATTCATTGAATGTAAAGTGTTATCTTGTTGACCCCATAGTGAATGTTGGTCAAAAGTTACTGTTAGTGATAAATCCTATAACCAAGTCACACCTAACAGTATGTATTGTAACCTTTAACATGGTTGGCTCTTCACCAAGCTCACTTCAGAAGAGTGAATTAGTTTGGGTTACTGGTCCCAGGTGGTTTTTCGCTTAGTAGGGTTTCCATGTTAAATCATTTTTTATATGTTATTTGTTTTTATATCAAACTTTACATACTTCATAGCTGATTTAGTCGGTAATCACAGTTTGGATAATTACTGGTAATCGGTAAAGTGGATAGATAGATTGATATGTTATGTTACTGAGCTGCATAATTTGTTGGAATTGTTTTGTAAGGTACATATGTTTATTTGGGACTGTAGGATAACTAATCTAACTGATTCACCCCCTTCTCCCTTATTCTAACAATTAGTATAAGAGCTTATTGGTTGCTTGGAAGAAATTTTTAAGGACTTAAGGAGAAAGTTCACAAGAGATATAATAGGGAAGTGCCAAAGTTGAACAAAGATAACTTTACTACATGGAAAAGTCAGATGAGAATTCACACATCTAGTATGGGAGATTCTTCCTTACATTTACTTGACAATGGCTACTTATAACTGAATGTTGGACCTTTCACTCTTGATTAGTTGAGAGACCGACATGAACACAATATTACTATGATAAAGATTGTTGTTTCTCTATCTGATGCTGAATTTGAGGATGTCAAGGATTGCACTACAACAAAGAAAACATGGGATAAACTTTCTCTAGTTTATGGTGGTGATGTGAATGTGATGAGAGCTAGAGCTGAAACCTGGAGAGGCTGATTTGATGACATGAAGATGAAGGAAGGAGAGAACATCATACAATACTCAAACCGAATCAAAGAGGTAGTCAATGCTATTCGAGGAGCAAGAGGTACTATTGATGAAGATATTGTGCGAAGTAAGATACTAAGAACCTTGTTGCCTATCTATGCAATCAGAATATCTACTATTCATGAAATGAGGTTTGCACCTAATAGCACTCTTGCTCTTGATAGTTTGATTGGAAAGTTAACAACTTTTGAGCTGAATAATTTTGGCAATAGTGTTGTATCGAGTGTTGAGTCTATTTTTATGTCATCTCTTAAGATTGGTAAATGTAGTAGTAAGCATAACATAATAAATGAAAGTGATAGTAACACTGAAGATGATCTTGATGAACTTGAAGCACTTATGGCCCAAAGACTACAGAAAGGTAAAGGAAGGTATAATGCAAAGTTAACTTTAGCTTGTCTTAATTTTAAAGAGATTGGCCATGTTGTTTCTAGATGTCCTAACATGAAAAAGGAAGATAAATACTGGTCTAGTGATGGAAAGTTTGGCAGAAGGAATAACAAAGGAAACTGACAGTACAAAAGAGAAAACTTAGATCTTACAAAGATAAAGGGAAAAAGGCATGTTACTTGTTGGAAAAAATGAAGATGACACCAACATGATATTGAAGTAGTATTTGTTGCAATGAAAGATGATTTGGAAGAGGAAGAAAGGTATGTAGAAACAACACTTATTTCTAAAGTTAGAAAGAATGATACTTGGATCATTGATAGTGGCTCTACACATCACATGACTGGTGATGAAGATAAGTTTGAACATCTTGAGCATTATAATGGAGGATCATTGAAAATGAGAAATGATACACCTTGTTTGGTGAAAGGAAAAGGATATATTTTATTGAATGATAGAATTAGAAGTGAAAATGCATAGTGGGTAAAAGGCGTTAACTACAATTTGTTGAGTGTAGCATAGTTGAATAACTTAGGTCACCAAGTTGCATTTGAAAGAAAGAAGTTGAAAATATATTATGAAAATGGAAAGCTTGTTGGTACTGGAGGACAAACAAAAGCAAATTCATTTTATCTTAACAATGCTAAAACTTCTTGTTTACTGGTGAAGAATGAAGATGCATGGTTATGGCATAAGAGGCTATGTCATGTAAACTTTGATAACATGATTAAGATCAGTAGAAAGAGAAAATTTAGAGTATTGTTGAATCTAACCAAACCTTATCATGTTATGTGCCATCAATGTTAGAAAGGAAAGATGACCAAATCTAGTTTTAAAAGTAAGGACTATTCATCTAAAGTTATTTTGGAGTTGGTACACACCGACTTATGTGATCCTATGAGAACTCAAAGCTACTATGGTGATAAATATTTTATTTTATTTGTTGATGACTATTCTAGATTGATGACAATAATGTTCTTGAAATAAAAATATGAGGCATTCAAACTATTTAAATGGTATAAGGCTAAAGTTGAAAAAGAAACCAGAAAAGTATTGAAATGCTTAAGGTCTGATAGAGGAGGTGAGTTTGTTTCTAATGAATTCACTAATTTTTTTAATGAGCATGGAATCAAAAGGCATGTTTCTGCACCTAGGACACCACAATAGAATTGAATTGTTGAAAGGAGGAACCAATCTATTGTTGATTGTGCTAGAGTGTTGATGATTGAGAAAAATATTGAACAAATGTACTAGAGAGAGACAGTTAGCACTGTAGTATACACCCTGGACTGAGTTCAACTGAAGAAAGACACAAACAAGACACCTTACGAGTTATGGTTTTGATATACACCGATTGTAAGTTATTTTAGAATCTTTGGTAGTAAGTGTTATATTCTAAAAGATGATAGGAATGGTAAATTTGACTCCAAAGGTGATGAAGGAATATTTTTAGGATATTCTACTAAGAGTAGAGCTTATAAATGTTTGAACAAGGCTACTAATAAAATGATAGAAAGTGCTAAAGTAAGAGTTTATGAGTTTGCTGAAAAGAATGATGATGAAAGTATGAAGGAACCATAATACTATAGTAGGTTTACTTATGTTGAAGATCCATATTATCTACCAAAGCCATAGGTTGAGTCTATCGAGCATCAGGGAAATGCTACTAAGAATCAGAAAATGAAAATTGAGAATCAGGAAGAAGCTACTAAGCAGGAAAATGAGCTTGAACTTAATGATGAGCAGAGAAGAGATCAAGTGGTAGCAAGATTTGATATAAGACACCATCCAAAGAATCAAATCATTGGAGATAAGCAAGATGGCATGATGTTGGAAAGTAATTTAAGATATAACACATGCTTAGTTTGTGAGTTTGAACCTAAGAATGTTAGGGATGCACTTGAAAATGAGGAATGGATTAATGATATGAATGAGGAAATTGAACAAATTGAGAAGAATAAGACATGGAAATTAGTACCAAGACCAAAAGATAAAAATATTATTGGTAGTAAGTGGATTTTCAGGAATAAATTAAATGAAAATGGTGAGGTAACTAGGATAAGGCAAGACTTGTATGCAAGTGATATGAACAAGAAGAAGGTATTGACTATGGTGAAACCTTTGCACCTATTGCTAGACTTGAAGGAGTTTGTATACTACTTGCATTATGTTGCACATAAAGGATTCAAAATGTATCAAATGGATGTGAAATCAGCTTTTCTAAATGGAATTTTTGAGGAGGAGGTCTACATAGAACAACCAGAAGGGTTTGTTGATCAAAATTAGAAAGACATGGTATGTAGACTGCACAAAGCTTTTTGTGGACTAAAGCAAGCATCGAGGGCATGGTATGAAAGACTACATGCTTATCTTATCAGTATTGGCTTTGTAAGAACTAGTGAACATAGTAATTTGTACATGAAAGGAGAATTGGATGATAATATTTTGATTGTTGAAATATTTATTGATGATATAATCTCTGGTGGACATGATCTAATTTGCAAAACTTTTGCTGATGAAATGAGAAAGGAATTTGAGATGTCAATGTTTGGAGAGATTAAATTCTTTTTAGGTTTGCAGATTATATAATAGAATGATGGGATTTTCATCACTCAATCAAAATACATTAAAGAAGTGTTAAAAACTTTTGGCATGGAAGATACAAAACTAGTAGGAACACCAATGGTAACTGGGTGTTAGTTGACAAAGGATGATGAATCTACAGAGATAAATCAAACACTTTATATATCTATACTTGGAAAACTGATGTATGTGGTACATAGTAGGCCTGATGTTGCATAAGAAGTTGGGATTGTGGCTAGATTTTTTGCCAATCCTAAAGATTCACATATGGTTACAGTTAAAATAATTTTGAAATACTTGAAGAAAACTAAAGACTATGGTTTATGGTACTCTAAGGAAGGAAAATTTGACCTTCGAGTTTACACAGATGCAGATTGGGCTCGAAACATTGATGATCAGAAGAGCACACCTAGTGAAGAATTCTTTTTAGGGGAAAGGCTTGTGACTTGGATAAGGAAGAAATAATCATGCATTTCTTAGTCTACTGTTGAAGCAGAGTATGTTGTTTTTGTTACAAATTGTTCAAATATTGCTTGGATCAAACAAGTGTTGGAAGGAATGAATGAGGTAATCACTGACCTGGTGATTATATATTGTGACAACATTAGTGCTATAAATATTTCCAAGAATCTTGTGATGCATTAAAAAACAAAGCATATATCTATTAAGTATCACTACTTAAGAGAACAAGTTCAAGAGAAGGAGGTGAAACTGGAATTTTTAACATCTAAAGAACAACTTGGTGATATCTTTACCAAACCCTTAGTGAAGGACACATTTGAATATTTGAGGACTAGACTAGGGGCCTGTCCCCTGTCTATTGATCACTGAGGTGATCTGTCACAAAGGAGGGTAGGTAGGGGCCAAAGGATGACACACCCTAACCAGATCCACCCTGCTCAACACTACGTGGAAGAAAAAAAACACTATGGGAGAGAGAAAATGTAGGATCAATTATATATTAACTTCAATTTAATTCATACATGCTAGGTTGTATCACCTTATTAGTTATGGCCAGATATTATAATGAATTACAGAATTCCTCAAATATGCGAGGATCTTTAGAGAAACTCCAAAAGTCTATCTTTTATCTTCTATCAAAAACTTCCTCTCAAAACTCACTCCCTAAACTCTAACTAGACCACTACATTTATACAAGAGTCTACCAAATTAAGTCAGCCTTCAAATCCATAATCAACAAAAGGAACAATCAGATCTAGGACCACACAGTTCCCAATAATGGATACCAGCATTAAATATATGACCCATAATAAATGCACAAGTCGGCCTCAACAGAAACTCAAAATAAACTACATGGTAAGCAAGGATGACCGAGCAATAGACAAGCATCACCTAGTGCCAATGAAACAACCGACCGCCCAGGAGATAACCAACCATACTCAGTAACCAAAGGAAACTGACCACTACTGACTAATGCGGTCAAAGAAGGAACCGAGCAACATAGCCAAACTTCAAAATCTTTTTGGTGACATAGGATTGCCAAGAACTCGAGATACTCCTGCATCAGACACTTGGAGTTATTTTCAAATGATTCTCTGAATCATTTAGCAAGTATGATCCAATTTTTATCCAACTCAGACTATGAAATCCATGAATTGTCTTCAATCAGTCTATTCTTCCACTTTACCAGATATTCCATACACTATTTTCCTCTTGTGCTTTTGCCAACTCTTTTCTCAAAAATCTGCTCAACTTCTTCATTCTACTTCTTAGGATACTCTGTCGGTACTATCATTTCTTCATCAAGTTCATGATACTCATATAAATCAGAAATGTTGAGAATCAATGATATGTCCATGTCATCGGGTAATTCAATTGCATATGCATTTCCACTATCAAACTTCCTCAAAATCTTGCAAGGTCCAAACTTATTCATCTTCAGCTTCCCATATATTCCAACAAGAAATTGACCTTTCTTCAAATAAACCATCACTTCATCACTAACATCAAAAGTCTTATGTCTCCTCAATCTATCAGCTCTATCTTTTCATTTTAGATTACTCTCTTCTAGTTTCAGCTTCACATCTTCGTGCAATGTCTTCATATACTCAACAAATTTCACTCCTTCAGCACTTTTCTTTTTTTCATCATCAATATTTCTCAAATCAGATATACCTCTTGGCTACATGACATTTACAATCTCAAATGGTGTCTTTCCAATACTCCTATTCACTAAATTAATATATGTAAACTCTGCTTGTGCCAACACATAATCTCAATTACTCAGTGTGTCTCCAACTAAACATCTCAAAAGATTACCCAAACTTCTGTTCACAACCTCTGTCTGTCAATCAGTTTGTGGGTGAAATGTAGAACTATATTTCAACTGAGTGTAAAACTTTGTCCAAAGAGTCTTCCAAAATGATGAAGGTTTCTCCCCTTAATACCACAAACACATAACAGAAATAGAGAAACAACAATAATTTGCAAGAACAGAAAATGGGCTTCTTATTATCTCCACAAATGTGGAATTACAAATTTTAGAATTACAATATGCAAAGCCACATGGGCATTTTCCCTTACAATATTTTGTAGGACAAAGCCTCTAATTATTACCAAGATCTATACAGAATTGTCCCAAACTATCTAAGATAGCACTATGGGCCTTCTTTAAATAGGCAATTTCCACCACCCGAGAAGGTTCCAGAAATTTAGCCTTTTAGGCTGACTAAACATAGAATTATTTTATTTTTACAATTATTACAATAGGGTCATCTCAAAAGAAATACAAAATATATTTTTAGGTAGCCCAACTTTCGGAGGCCATAACTTTTAAACCATAGCTCTATTTTTCTATTGTAACCACTTATCAAAAACGCCATGACGAAATCGTATGACCAACTTACTAAAAATAGTAAGTTTCCAAAAATAGAAGCTCTACACAAGATAGTCCTTATTGAAAATAAAACTAAAAATATTTTTGGGTGATGCAAGATTGCTCTTACACCCAGGATGCTCCTACATCAGACACCTAGGGTAATTTGAGAAGTGACACTGTCACGACTCAGGTGTGAAGAGGAAAACCAAGATAGTTAACCTCCTCCCTTTTCAGCCATGATGAATCTTCAATAGGTCATCCTTTCCATTTGACCAGATATTCTTCATATGTCTTGATCCTTGTACTTCTGCCAACACGACTATCTAGTATATCCTCAATCTCCTTGGTATCTGAACCAGTTGCTAGAATACTCCATTGTACCACTGCGATCTCATCTTCAACGCCTCCTTCATGTTACTCTGTCAAATCTGAAATGTTAACACTGGTGAAATATTCAGCTCACTAGGCAATTCTACCTCATATGCGTTTTCTGAATCATTCTTCTTTAGTATCTTGCATGGCCCAATCTTCTTCATTTTTAACTTGTTATATGTACCAACTAAAAATTGCTCCTTCCACAAATGAACCATGACTTCATCTCCAACTTGAAATTCCTTATACCTCCTTTTCTCATCTGACTTAGCCTTATACTGTGCATTCATCTTGGTAATATGCTTCCTCACCTCCTCATGGATGTTCTTCAAATGTTCTACAAAATCCTCAGCTTTAGCACTACTTATTTCTCCTTTGTCTATCATCCTCAACTCAGATGCATTTCTATGACTACTTCCATATACAATCTGGAATGGTGATTTACCAGTGCTTCTATTGACAAAATTATTGTATGCAAATTCCACCTGTGGTAAAATCAAATCTCATCATGTTGACTTATCTCCAATGAAATATCTCAGCAAATTTCCCAAACTCCTATTCACCACCTCTATCTACCCATTAGTCTATGGATGATGTGATGAACTGAACTTCAAATATGTCTTCAACTTTTTCCACAATGTACGCCAGAAATATCCAACAAACTTAGTGTCCCGATCTGAAACTAGTCTCACCACTTCTTTGAAAAAAAATTTTGCTATATGAAGAGCATCATTAGTCTTCTTGTAAGGAATGAAATGTACCATCTTTGAAAATTTTTCAACTACCACAAAAATTGAATCATGTCCCCGCTATGTCCTCGGCAAACCAAGAACAAAATCCATACTGATATCCTCCCATGGCTTCTCTAGTACAAGTAATGGTTGATACAATCCTATATTCTGCTTCACTCCTTTTGTCATCTGACATATTCTGCAACTCTATACAAATTTCTTGACATCTTGCTGCAACTGTGGCCAATAATAGTTATCACTAACAATAGCAATTGTTTTATCCCAACCAAAATATCCATCCAATCCTCCACTATGCTTCTCCTTGATGAGATTCTCCCTCATAGAACTTCATGAAATGCACAACTGACTCCCTCTGAATAGCATACCATCTTTTTCAGATCTTCATTTCGGCTTCCATATGACCGTCCACCAGATCTTCCACCATGACCTCTTCCATTTTGTCTACTCTCAAACTTCTTGTTTAGCTTTTCCTCTACTTTTAGGGCAAACTGGTATGACCCTTCAATACTATTCATTCGAACCAGATTCAAATCCTCTTGAATGCTCAGCCTCAACCCATTAAGATAATGAGAAACTTTCTCCTTATCAACTTCTACATGGCTTGTTCTGATGAGGATTCAATAGAATTCCTTCATATACTCTTGAACAGATCTTCTTGCTTGCTTCAAACTTTGCATTTTCTTCAGTAGGTCAAGCTCATAATCAACAGGAATGAACTGTCACTTCAATTTATCCACCATCTGATCCCATATTGTAATTTTATCTTTTCCTCTTCTATTTTTCTCCAATTGAATCTCTTGCCACTAGATCTTCACATGACCCTTCAGTCTGGCCTTCGCAAACTTAACCTGATCAAGATCCTCAATATCTTCATACTCAAAATATTCTTCACATTCATTGATCCAGTTGATCAATTCCTTTGGGTTAAGATTCCCTAAAAAATGTAGGAACCTCAATCTTAGGTCTTTTCCCAATCTTGGAAATGGCCCGAAAAATCCTTTCTTCCTCTTGATTCAAAACTTTGACTTCAACTTCTTGATCATCATTTCCTTCTTCGGCTTCATCCTCACTTTCATCTATGACATTAAGATTCATTCCTCTGCGAATATCCTCTTGCAATGCTCACACTTGTCTTTGGAGCTCTCTAACCTCAGGTGTCACAGCACCAACTCTTCCACCATGTTCACTTCGTGGAGTCATTCTTACGCGTATTGTTGAAACCCTAACCATAGTTCTAGTACAAACTACCTCACAATCGGCGATCAATTTACATAGAAACCCTAACCCACGGTCCTGGTGAAAAATGCCTCACAACTGGCAATCTACTTACACACTCAGGAACTCCTACTCTGATACCACTTGATGAAGGGTGCTTCCCAGCTTAATACCACAAACACATAACAGAAACAAAGAAACAAGAAGAATTTGCAAGAACAGAAAATGGGCTTCTTATTATCTCCACAAATGTGGAATTACAAATTTCAAAATTACAATATGCAAAGCCACATGGGCATTTTCTCTTACAATATTCTATAGGACAAAGCCTCAAATTATTACCCAAATCTATATAGAATTGTCCCGAACTGTCTAAGACAGCACTATGGGCCTTTTTTATATAGGTAATTTCCACCGCCCGAGAAGGTTCCAAAAATTTAGCCTTTTAGGCCGACTAAACATAGAATTATTTTATTTTTACAATTATTACAGTAGGCTCTGCTCAAAAGAAATACAAAATATGTTTTTAGGTAGCCCAACTTCTAGAGGCCATAACTTTTTAACCAAAGCTTCATTTTTCTATTGTAACCACTTTTCAGAAACGCCATGACGAGATCGTATGACCAACTTACTAAAAATAGTAAGTTTCCAAAAATAGAAGCTCTACACAAGATAGCCCTTATTGAAAACAAAACCAGAAATATTTTTGGGTGATGCAAGATTGCTCTTACACCTAGGATGCTCCTGCATCATAAAAGTATCCAACAAATCTACTCTCGGTCAGAGATAATACTCCTCGGTAATCCATGCAATCTTAAAATTTTCTTAAAGAAAAGATATGCTACATGTACTACATCTGATCTCTTTCTACATGGTTTGAAATATGCCATTTTATAAAATCTATCCACAACAAAAAATATAGAATCATTACCTCTTACTATCTTCGATAAGCCAAGAACAAAATCCATACCGATGTCAATCCAAGGTTTCTCAGGAACAACAATCGGTGTATACAATCTAGTATTCTGACTTAATCCTTTGGCAACTTGACAACTTCCATAGCTTCTCACAAATTTTTGAACATCTTTATACAACTAAGGCTAAAATTACTTCTCCTTAAGCAAATTCAATGTCTTATCAATTCCAAAATGTCCAGCAAAACCACTACTATGTTTCTCCTTTATCAAATTATTCCTCATTGGTCCTCTCGGTATACACAACTGAATACTTTTAAACAACATACCTTCCTAAATAAAATATTCTTTCCATTTAGTACTCAGTTGATCTTGAATAGGTGCTCTACACTTTCTCCATAGCTTATAAAAATCAGGATCAAACTCGTAAGAATCTCTCATCTTATCAGAACCACGAACTTGAATTTTCATCTCGGTCATCAAAGATCTTCTTATACTAAATGCATTAGCAACTCGGTTAGTGACTCCACTCTTATGCTTTATCACAAATGTATTACTCTGCAAATACTCAACCCATTTCATATGTCTCTGATTCAACTTATTCTGACTACCCAAATACTGTAAAGCCTTATGATCAGTATACAACACAAATTCACTTTGTATCAAATAATGTCTCCATTTCTTCAGTGCTTAAACAATAGCATAGAATTTTTGATCATACATAGAATATTTCCTTCTAGCATCATTCAAATTTTCACTAAAGAAAGTAATAGGTTAACCTTCTTGACTCAATACAGCTCCAATTGCACTACCACTTGCATCACATTCCACTTGAAATACCTTACTAAAATCAGGCAATGCCAAAATAGGAAATTCAACAACTTTCTACTTCAGAGTCTCAAAACTTTTATCAGCTCCATGTGTTCATTTGAATTCCCTTTTGTCTCCTCTCATAGTTTTAGTCTTAGCATTACAAATTGCACTGAAATTTTTAATGAACTTTTACTCAAAACTTTCCAATCCATGAAATGATCTTACCTGACTAGCATTCACAGGTGTAGGCCAATTCAAAATAGCTTCAACCTTTTCAGGATCCATCTTCAAACCATTAGCTGAAATAACAAATCCCAAATACACAATCTCCTCTTTCATAAATGAACACTTTTTTCAGATTTATCAGTAACTTTTCCTCTTTCAATCTCTGCAAAACTTGTCTAACATGCTTCAGACGTTCTTCTCTAGTCTTACTGAATATTAGAATATCATCAAGATATACAATCACAAACTTACACAAGAATTTATTTAGAACTTCATTCATCAATCTCATAAATGTACTCGGTGCATTAGTTAAACCAAAAGACATAACTAACCACTCATACAAACCTTCTTTTATCTTGAAAGAAATCTTCCATTCATCACCTTCTTTGATTATGATCTGATGATACCCACTTTTCAAATCAATCTTTGAGAAATACTTTGCTCCGGTCAAACTATCCATTATGTCATCCATTCTCGGTATAGGAAACCTATATTTCACTACTATCTTGTTGATTGCTCTAGAATCAGTACACATTCTCCATTCTCCATTCTTCTTCAGTGCTAATATAGTAGATACTACACAAGGACTCAAACTTTCTCTTATCAAACCTTTCTCCAACAACTCTTGAATATATCGGTTCAATTCCTGATTCTCAGTAGGTGTCAACCGATGAGGTGCCTTATTCGGTAAACTAGTTCCAAGGATTAGATCCATACAATGATCAATGCTTCTTTTCGATGGAAAAGCATCAAGTACATTATCAGAAATGATATCTTTGTACTCGATGAGAAACTTATCAGTCTCCTCAAGAACACTATCCTCTATTTTCTTACTTGGTTTGTTCGAAATCACAGCAAAACATACATCGTTATTTACAAATCCTTAACAAACTTTCTTCCTTCCATCAAATAGACTTTCACAGACGTGCAAACATTACTAATAAGTTCTTCCATCAAAGGTAACAAGATTTATTTCTTTCCATTAGCCACAATAGTATACTTATGCAGTTCTCCATCATATATAGCATGTCTATCATATTGCCAAGGTCTACCCAACAAAATATGACAACAATCCATAGGCATAATATCACATAACATCTTATCATAGTACTTTCCAATCTTCAAATTCACATAACATTGTTCACTTGCCAAGAGTGTGTGCTCATCTTTGATCCATGAAATTTGATAGGGCTTCGGATGTTCCAACCTTTCCAACTGCAATTTTGTGACCATTTCCTCAGATGCCAGATTCTTTGAGCTACCACTGTCAATGATTACCTTCCAAACTTTTTTAGAAACTCTGCATCTGGTCTTGAACAAACTTTTCCTTACCGGATCTTCCTTTTTACTTTCATTCCACTATGCCCTTCTTACCGTCAAGTTACTTTCCTTCTCAGGTTCATTTGGTGACTCTTCTTGCACTAGTGCATTTGGACTATTGCCAACCTTCTTACTTGCTTGTGTACATTCAAATAATTTATGTCCTTCTTCTCCACAATTGTAGCAAGTTCCTCAGAAACTCCATCTACTATAACCACCTTGGTAGTTACTACCTCTACCTCTAGATGAACTACTATTCTCACCATAGGATCTACCTCTTCATATAGGGAATCTACCACCTCTACCTCTTTGTCTTTTCTCATGTCTCTTGTTCAATTTCTCCTCGGCTTTCAAAGAAAATTGATAAGCCTCTTTAATGCTCTTCAACTTAACCAAGTTGATCTCCTCTTGGATGGAAACTCTCAAACCATTCAGGTATCTAGCAATTCTTTCCACATCATCTTCATCATGTCCAAATCTGATATCTAATCTATTGAATTCCTTAGTATACTCTTTTACCAAGCTATCTTTCTACTTCAAACTTTGATTTCACCTAACTAGGTTAATCTGATAATCACGAGGTAAGAACTTTCCTTTCAACTTATTCACCATTTTATACCATTCCTTGATTTTGTCTTTGCCTTTCCTTTTTCTGTCTAGCTGCAGATGTTCCCACCATAAGGATGCATGAATTTTCAACTTTGTGCTTGCAATCTTCACTTTCTTGTCTTCAGGAATCTTTTCATATTCAAAATACTTTTCCATCTCAGTGATCCAATCTACCAATTCATCATAATTTAATTTTCCACCATAGTCAAGAGGATTGAAATGTGGTGTCAACTTCAGACTTGTCAAAGCCTTCAAAAATATTTCCTCACCCTTATCCATCACAGGTGCAGGTTCTGCATTACCTTGTTCTTCCTCAACTTCATCATCACTAACATCTTCAAGATGTCTACCTCTTCTCTGGGCTATTTCAACAGCTTCCAATCTAGCAACAATTTGTCTCAACATGTCTACAAATTTTGGATCCACATCTCACCTTTGACAAACCATCTTGAAAACCCTCTGCAATTGTAGGTCAGATCACAATCTACTACCCCACAATAACTCAACAAGGTCTTCACAAGAAGGAACCTACAAACCTAGATCTGCAAACCTAGATCTAGATCTCAACCATGCTCTAATACCACCTGGTGCAAAGGAGGGTAGGTAGGGGCCAAAGGATGGCACACCCTAACGAGATCCACCTTGCTCAACACTATGCGGAAGGAAAAACAACACAGTGGGAGAGAGAAAATGTAGGATCAATCATATATTAACTTCAATTTGATTCATACATGCCAGGCTATAAGGCCTTCCTGATTACAACCAAATATTACAATGAATTACAGAAGTCCTCAAACATGTCAGGATCTGCAGAGAAACTCCAAAAGTCTATCTTCTATCTTCTATCAAAAAATTCCTCTCAAAACTCACTCCTTAAACTCAAACAAAAAACTACATTTATACAAGAGTCTACCAAATTGAGTCGGCCTTCAGATTCACAATCAATGGAAGGAACGGTCAGATCTAGGACCACATGCTTCCCAATGTTCGATACTAGCATTAAATCTGCAACCCATAATAAATGCACAAGTTGGCCTCAATAGAAACTCAAAATAAACTACTCAGTAAGCAAGGATGACTGAGAAACAGGCAAGCATCACTAAGCACCAATGAAACAATCGACCACCCAGGAGATAACCAGCCATACTCGATAACCAAAGGAAACCGATCACTACTGACCAACTCGGTCAAAGAAGGAATTGAGCAACATAGCAAAATTTCAAAATCCTTTTGGTGACACAAGATTGCCAAGGACCCGAGATGCTCCTACATAGGTTGCATCAACTTATACTTATCAAAAGATCATTCATGTTAATGCACATAGCTCACACTTTAGTTTTTCTAAGGTTGTGAAAGATTGTAGAAGCTGGAACAAAAATTTGTTTATCAATACACTAAAGGTACCTGATATGAACCGATCAATAGATAATTTCTTGGCTATGGAAGAGATGTTTTTATATTTTCTTTGGCATTAATGTCAAAGGGAGAGGAAATGAATATGAAAAAATTAGTTAGTAAGAACACATCAAGGGAGAGAAGATCAGAGAGATATTGTAGAAAGGGAGAGAGACTTCATTTTGGAATATCTATTGCTGAGAACATCAATCTGAGAATTGAAAAGATCAAATCCACAGGAAGGTCTACATGTAATGTTGTTTTGTTTTGTAGTGATTAAACATATTAAATATCAAGCTAGGGAGAGCTTACCAAACCACAACATTTACTTACATAGTTGTAGAATACATGTTTGGTATGTGTATGGCATATTTTCATATTGTTTTTGTTTCCATCAATGCCAAAGGGAGAGATTGATGAACTACAACTAATTAGATATTTGATAAACTAAAGAAACAATGATTAGAGATCACCAAGCTTCTGAAGTGATATGTAAGATGATTAAATCAGTCAATATGTTGTCATTGATGTCAACTAGTTTTGACAATACTTATCATGATAGTTACAAACATCTAAACATTTGTTGAAGGAAGAAAAGATGAAGAAATGAGATATCTACATGAGGAAAAGATCGATATGATAGAGAAGGATAAGGTAAACATTGGATAACTTATTGATGAGTTTATGGCTTTATATTGTTGACTTGATTATGTTACATTAATCTATTATGAAGAAGAGATTTGAATTTGAACAAGTCAATGTGGTCGATAATTGAAGAGTTTTGTATACACCGAGCTAGTGTACTGTATACTGAGTGACAATATAACTAAGCTAGTTATCACCGATGCATTTATATATTAACTGAGTATGGATGAAAACATTAAATGCTAAGAATAGCCGACAGAAATTGATGAGCTGAAAATTGTTATGATTTTGAGGTTACGGATGAAGTTAGTTATGAAAGCTATGGCTAACAAAATTTAGAGATGATCTAAAGGATGAGATTGAAATGTGTTATGGACACATCTATCGAGGAAGGTTTAAGTGGAAAATGGATGAAGGAGATTAAGAGGAAAAATCTAATGGCTAATATGAAAATGATTTACTTGTCTATATAAGAGATATGAGTTTCATTATTGAAACATGCTGGACAAAAGGAGACTACAAATATTTTGTGTGAATATTGTATTCATGCATACCTGATCAAATTGGTTATTGAAAGAATCAAGCTGCAGACATTATTGAGCGTTAGAGAACTATTTACCAAGTAAAGTAAGTTGAGAAATATTGAGGAAGTGAATTGCTTAATGATCAGAGGATTTTATGAGCTTAGCATAGATCTGAATATTTGCAATTGAGTTGTATTTGAATTAGATCAATATTGTATCAGTTTAACCATTTATTCAAAAAATATCTTAACCGAGTGGACTTAACAGTCTTAGTGTAATACCCTATGACATTCGTTGAATGTAAAGTGTTATCTTGTTGACCCCATAGTGAATGCTGGTTAAAAGTTAACTGTTAGTGATAAATCCTCTAAGTAGGTCACGCCTAATAATGTGTATTGTAACCTTTAACAAGGTTAGCTCTTCACAAAGCTCACTTCAAAAGAGTGAATTATTTTTAGTTACTGATCCCATGTGCTTTTTCTCTTAGCATGATTTCCACGTTAAATCATTGTGTTATGTATTATTTGTTTTTCTATCATACTTTACATAATGCATAGTTGATTTAGTTGATAATTAGAGTTTGGATAATTACTGGTAATTGGTAAAGTGGATAGACAGATTGATATATTATGTTACCTAGCTGCATAATTTTTTGAAATTGTTTTGTAAGGTATATTTGTGTATTTGGGACTTTAGGATAACTGATCTAATTGATCTAGCCCCCGTCTCAATTATTCTAACATATGCACATGTAAATTCTATTTTATCTTGATCTTCTAGTGCTATCTTTATTTGATTATAACCACTAAACCCATCTATAAGCGAGAACATTAAATGTCCTACTGTTAGATCTACGATGGTGTCTATGCTTGGTAGAGGAAAATCATCTTTAGGACATGCAAGATTAAGATCTCTAAAGTTCATTTAAATTATGATAGATTTATTTGCTTTGGAAATAGGCACAATATTTGAAATCCACTTGGCATAATCAATGGCTCTTATAAACCCTACTTTCAACAATTTTTCTAACTCCACTTTTATAAGTAAAGCTATATGTGGATGTATCTTCCTCAGTTTCTGCTTAACCGGTCTTAATCCTTCTCTAATATTGAAATGATGCATGATTAAATTCAAATCTAATCCTGGCATATCATCATACAACCATGAAAAATTGATTTGTTTTTCTTGAAGAATTTGATGAAATCCTTTTTTTCTTCATTAGACAGGGACGCTGCTAAGTGTATGATTCTTGGCTCTAATTCATATCTGATGTTAACTTTTTTTGTTGGTTCAATCAAGATGGATGATCTTTCCTCATAGTGCTTGGGTAAAGTATCCAACCTTTCTTCCTTGGGTGCCTTTGTTGGGTTTTCACCTTCGGAAACATTCTTTATTTTTATTTTCTTTTTAATTTAATGTTGCCACATTGTCATTTTCAACATTAGATTCTTTCCATTTTTTTTTTTTCACTTTTTTCAAACTAAAAGGTTGGATAATCCCCTTTGTCATTCCTTCTTGATATCCCATGGTAGAAAAAGGCTCAACCGCATTAAGGTATTGGGACACCAAGGTATCATTCAGGAATGTGGGGAGGATGGTAGGTTCCATGGAATCCCACTCCATTAGGTATGGATAGATAAGGGACAAGGGACTAAAGTTTTTGGTTGGTTTGATAGGGTTTAAGGACATGACCTCATTTGAAGGTTCAAATATTGTATTACTTAAGTCTATGATATATGCTTCTTCTAGATGCTCTAGAGAACTAGGGTCAAAATCTTCCTCACTAGAATCATCTTGCATCTCTAATGGGTAAAACTCTCTTGGATTAAATCTAGGGTTATATTCCCCTATAGTAGGTCTCCATTTTGGAACATAAGGCTCTCCTACCCATTGATTTCCTTCAATTTCCTGACTTGGGGAATTATCTAAGACCTCTTGGCTAGAACTTGAAGCTTGATTCTAATTTGATCCTGAGGCTTGTTCTTTTCCCTTGCTAGGAGTTTAATTATGGATGACATCAACCTCTTTATCTTTACATGACTCACTTGACAATGAGTCTCATTCCAAATTTTTTGAATCCTCATCACTTTGGGAACCTAGTTGTAAGATTTGTTCATAAACCAAGAGATACTTCTTTTGAGTGTACCCTTGTTCTAGGTAGCCCAATCTAGTCTTTTCTTTACTATCTCTCCATGAAATTTCAATAGGTTCTATTAGTCCTTCATTTCTTGTACCTAAAGGACCTTTTCCTTTATATCCCATCTTCTTCATTATCTGAAACCCTTTTCCATATTGATGAGTAGGAATGCTTATGTTTGAATGTGATTTACATGTGCACTTGATTCCTCGTCCTTATATAGCCAATTTAATATTTCATTATCTTCTTTATCCATGGATGAAGAAGTGCTTGTTCTTACAAAATGATAATTATATTTATGAGGTAAACTAGATGCTCTTCCATGGGTCTTTGGAGATAAGGGTATATCCATCATGGATAAGGAGTATTCACCTACCCCTTTCTATTTAATTTGAAATTGCTTTTCAAATTTCTTCATCATGTGGTCCATCTTTTGATAATGAGTATCTTTGGTGTAAATTTGAATGGATCTTTCTTGGTCTTCTTTTTGTTCCTCATGACCCTTATCCTCACTAACCTTTTCTTTTCCTTTTGTCGATGTAGTCAAGTGAGTGGGACTTTGATTATTTTCAATAACAATTTCTTTTTCTTCTTTTTCTTTTCCCTTCAAAGATGGAAGATCTTTTGAACTATTACCTTGTTCTATTCTTTGGGACATAGACCCTTCTGCATTATGTGGGACTAAGGAGTCATTAATAGGTTTTATGTTATTACATTATTGTAAGTGGTTAGAATCCCCACTTACCATGACTTCTTGTCCCATGTAGGGAAATTTGAGACATTGATGGTAGGTTGAAGGTATAGCCTGCATTTCATGGATCCATGGTCTTCCTAATAGGATATTATAAGTCAATTTTAGGTCAAGGTCTTGGTAAATGGTCTCCTTTTTCATTGGACCAACTCGGATGGGAAGTACTATGACACCTTTGGATGCTCTTTATTCATCATCGTAAGCTTTTATGGTTATCTTTTTCTTAGGGTCAATAGCTTCCTCTAAAAACCCTAGGGCTTTAACCAAGTTCAATGTACAAATATTCAGGCTAGCTCCCCCATCAATGAGGACTCTTTTCACTCTATGCTTGTGGATTAGGACCTCTATATGCAAAGGTGTATTTTGCAGGTGGTTTAAAGACATATCATTTTCTTCTTAAAAGGATAGACAATGGGGTACAACAAGATGACCTACCATGTTTTGGAATTTATTCACATCTAAATTTGAAGGCACATTGTTCTCCACTAATGCTTTTTCTAGAATCTCCTTATGAGTTGGTGAAATCTTGAGTAATTCTAGAATAGAGATTTGAGCAGGGGTTCTTTGCAATTGATCTTCCAAATTATATTGTTTCAAAGATGAAGATGAGGTTTGATTTGGTAAAACAATTATCGGGGCACCTCTTGGTAAGGTAATCTTTGATGCTTTCCCCCTAGTTACAACATTAGATGTTGCTTCTCTTGGCTTCTCTTTCACCACAATCACATTTATGGTGTTTTCATCACCACTTAGAGTATTGATGGTGTTATCATAAGTATGATAAAAGTTAACCTTATCATTACCTCTTTTGTTGTTATGATTGGTATTTGATGATTCCCCTTTTTCATGATTTAAGAAAGGGTTTTTGAAATTTTTATGGTCCTCATTATTTTGAGGCCCTTCTACTTTTATTGTTCCATCATCAATTAGGTCTTGGAAAATATTTTTTAGTTTCATGCACTCATTCATTTTAAGTCCTTTTTTGTGATGGTATTCACAATGATGAGAATCATTCCACCAATTGGGTTCGATTTGGGGTTCATATGGCCTTGATTCAGGTAAGGTAATGATTTTATTAGCCACCAAAGTCCTTAATACATTTTCCAAAGGTTCACCTAAAAAGGTGAATTTTCTTTTCTGATATGTGGAAAAGAATGGTTTCAGTTTGTTGGTATTGGAATTTTTAAAGGGATTGTTGTTGTTGTTGGCACTATGGTTGTTTTTGCTAGTGTTGTTTTTATTATAAGTGTATCATCAGAAAATGGAAGCACTTCCATTTAGGACTATTTTAGCCCTCCGAGTAAGTGGTCTAGGGTCATGTCAAATGCCTTGAATGGGTCTCTGACTTGGATCTGGCTATTTCCTCCTGTTCTTCTTCTCCTTCCACATTTTTCTAGCCTATTTCCATCACCTATAACTGAGAATTTGAGGTTCTTGACCTCAGGGTCAAGGTCAACCTTCTAGTTGAAGCTCAACCTAAACCTTGACCTAGGTTAGTTTTGACCTCGACCATGACCCTGGGTCGAGATCTCAAGTTCTAAAAGTTTCTGGATGTCGGGTTTTAGAAAGTTTATTTTCCCACTTCCGGGTCGGTTGTTTCAGGCTTCAAAATGGTAAACTCTTAAATGATATTTAAATTAGTTCGACTTCCAAGAGTAAAGGCTTAAATTAGAATTTAATTATCCTATGTAGGCCTCTCTATAAGTTTGTTCCCTAACTTGTATAAAAGGAAGCCTTCCTCTCTCATTTCAATCCATCTATCATCTCTCTTTTGCAATCAAGTATCCTATATCTCAAGCAAGTGAATTCAAGAAAGCGAGAAGAAGAAAGAAAGAATTCAAGAGTTCATCCATCTTCAAGCATTCAAGATCTAATTCATCATGGAGATCCATAGCCATTGAACGATTCAATCTCTATGGAGCCTCTTTGTTGTAGATTTCTCCATCCATTTTCATTCAATCTTCTTCATATTCCAAGATCTATTCAAGATTGGTGTTGAAGATATAATGAAATTGATTTGAGACATCCTACATGAAATTATACATTCATTTGGAGCATCCTTACTTATGGATTCAAGGATTTGAATCCTCCACAAGGATTTCAACATAAGCAAGGTGAATTATTACATGTACTTTGTTTATTGTTGCAATTTCAATTACATTTAAAGGTTAATTCCAAAACTAGGGTTTGACCAAGGAAAACCCCTCATCCAAAAAAAAAAATCCTTTTTCTTGTAGGTACATGTACCAGACAGTGAATTGCAGATCAGATCTGAGAACCCTTTTCGACTAACTTTTGGGATTCGCAAATAAAATTTTTGTTAAAACAATGTAGGTGAAGGTCGACATAAAGGGTAAGATTGTGTCCTGGGGTAAGATCTTACCCCTGTGTTGGGTCAAGGTCAACCTTTCTCAGAAAAATAGAAGGTTTCTAGGTTTTCTATGTCTCTGTCTTTCTAGGCCATATCTAGCTGTAGAATTTCCCGAAACTAAGTACATACACCAGGAAAAAAACATTTTACAGATCTGTTATATTTTGAGGTTATCATTTGTCTTCAATTCAATTAAGATCTCAATACTCCTTTCTATAATGGAATATAAGGTTTTCTCCTTTCTTCATATTCTCTATCAATTGGCTCATTTGTGCATCAATCATCTTCTCATGGTTAATCAATTTGGATCTTTCCTTTGGGAATTTGGGGTTAAGAAGAAGATCTTACATTCCCCCTCCTCCATTTTCATATATTACATTTTGGTGAACCCATGATAGACAACTCTTTATTTTATGGTGTTAGATCTTGCATGTATGTGTTTGCATTTATATTTCATATAAAGAAAAAATCCAAAAACATTTATTTGATCATGCTTTGTGTTTTCCTAGTTTAGTTCATTTGCATTACATTGGTATATGAGATTTACTACCTCTAGTCCTACTTATAATATTTTGCTTAGAAGAAGTCATAGACTTATGGGTGCCTTTGATCCTGAGTCTTCCTCTCCTTTCCTTAGGATCCTGAATGACAATTTGATTATTCATGATTTTAATCCTACTATGGAGCATAACTCTTCTCACTCATCTCATGATGAGGATTATGCTTTAAGATTTCCTCCCGAACAAGTCCAAAAACTTTCATCTAAACTTGATAAAATGGGAAATTGGCTTACTCAAGAAAACCATAATAAAGATTTTACTCAAGCTATATATGTTCTTAAGAAAGTCATTTGTGATAGTGACCAAGGTGTTAATCTCTTGCATGGTATTACTCATCTTGTGCATTTAAATGTTAAACCTTTAGCTCAAGAAGCTCAAGATTTAGGATTCACTCCTCCTATCACTAGTGTGGAACCTTCTTCCATTCCTTTAACTAGCATTCCTACTTATACTCCTTCTTTAGTGACTATGTTGGTTCCCTCTCTTCCTATGAGTGTTCCTCATGTGTCTATACCTACTTCAAAACCTTCTTATCATTATTTTCCTTTACTTATTCCAATCCTCTTCCAAATGTGGTTCCAAGTGTTCCCCTAGTTGTGTCTTCCATTCATGTCACTTCATACACTTTACCTACTATTTCTAGTGTGTCTATGCCTCCCATTTCATCTAATGATTCCATAATCATTAGTTTGGAAAATTGTGTCCTCTTTACAATAACAACTTGCATCTTTAACTCAATCCAAGTTTAGAATTTCTACATGTGACATGGGAAATCCTTTATCGCTAGACATTATTCATGCTCATGTTCATCAGCAAGCCGATATGCCTTGTCTTGAGAATTACAATGGTAAGGGAGACCCTGTTACTCATATTAAAACATTTCAAATCCTTTGTAGTGACTATGATCATAACCATAGGCTTTTAGCCAAGTTGTTTGCTAGAACTTTTCATGATAAGGCCTTGAAATGGTATTGTTCCTTGCCTCCTTCTATTGATTCTTTTCCAAAACTTGCCAATGACTTTATTTGACAATTTCAAAATAACATTGGTATGCAAGTATCCTTAATTTATTTGATGCATTGTTAAAAAAATACTAGAGAAACATTGACTAAATTTATTAGTAGATTTAAGCATTTGTATGCTCATATTTCTTATCATGTTCTTGCTATTGATATTCAGCGTATGTTTATTTCAAATTTACAAAAGGATATTAGAGATAAGATTCTGCTTACTGAATTTACCTCTTTTCAACAAATTTGTGTAGCCCTTCATCATTATCAATTACAAGAGAGTCAATTTGAGAGCAACACTCCAATGGCTCTTGTTCCAGTTGATAAGAGTGATTTTGCTTCTAATCCCAACAAGTTTCAAAAACCTAACAACTATGTCAACATAAATAAACAAGCGAATACAGCTATTGATCAAGTTGTTGTTGCATCTAATAATGCCACTTTTGCATCCACTTCTTTTCATTTGAATCATACGTTTTCTCCTCTTTCTGAATCTTTACATTCTATTTTGAATAAATTATTGACTGCTAATATGATTACTTTACCTCCTATTTAACCTCTTTTACTTGCTATGGTGGCATCCAAATCCTTTGATTCCAAATCCTTTTGTCAATGCCATCATCAAAATGGCCCTAATACTGAGAAGTGTTATTCTTTAGTAGATAACATTTAAGACTTAATTAATTCTAATACTTTATCTATTGATAATTTTGATGGTAGTGGGAACAAATCTATCTCTCCTCCTAATAAAAACCTCTAAATATATATGAATCCTTTTCCTACACATGATACTAATACCATTATTCAGACATCTTTTGTAGATATTTTTTATGATTCAAAGATGGATAGTCTCAATCATATTGTTAACCATGTGGAGCATGTTGTTTTGTCTCAATTTTTATTTCCACCCTAGCTTCAATCTTAAACTCAATTTCAAGTTCCACCTCAGCCTAAGCCTAAACCAAAACTTCAACCTAAACCTCAAAAACAACTTAAGAATAAAATACCTAGGGAACTCTTGATTACCTTTGATGATTCTAAAACTATTAAAGCTCTTGATGGTCCCCTCTACATTTATGCTAGGATTTATAAGATACCTATGCATGGTTGTCTTGTTGATCCTACGTCCTACATCCTTAGTCAATGTTATTACTAAAGAAAATATTTTTATGAAGAACTTACAACATGATTGTTATGATATATCTAATGCATGGATCCAAACTTGTAATGGTTTTTTTTATCCATCATTTGGTTCTATTAACTTTCCTATTGAACTTTGTGGTGAAATTGTGGATATTACCTTCATTGTTGTTCCTAGTTCTGATCAATTTTAAGTTAAGTTAGGTTTTTTTTGGTTGAATGTCATGCATTTTGTTGCTTCTCCTATCCATAAGTTTCTTAAACTCATTCATGATGAAGAAGTGAAGATGATTAATCATAGTTTATATCAACCTTCTAGGCCCATGGATTGTGCTACCCTTGACTTCTTTTGGCCTTCATTACCTAACTCATGTCCTTCTTGGCTTGATAATATTTTTCGCTCATATCAAGCCTATAAGCATCACAATATTTCTTGAGTTAAGCATACCTCAAATGGATCTTAACCATGGTCTTTTTCCTACACCTTCCATACCTCCTTTATCCATGGCTTCTAGTTTTGTTAATCAAGCTCCTAGTGTTTCTTTTCCACCTACTGAGAATCCTACTAATCTTCCTATAGAACTTGTGAAGGAACTGGTGGTTGTCCCTCCTATTTATCAACATATTTGAAACAAGACAAAATGTAATCAATCTGCTAATGAAAATCGTAAGAAGCCTCGAGCCCAAGCTAAGGCCCATGCCTCTATTCTTCAAAGTTCTTTACCTTCTTTTGATCAGCCTATGCATGATGTGTTAGAAGAAGTTAATGATAATAATGATGTTAAGATGAATAATTATGATGATTCTATTTGTATCTTACATTCTATTTTGATTGATCTTGATAAAGAAGATACTCTTGATGATACTAATGATGTTAATGATGAATATGAGACTATTAACATTGAAATTAATTTACCTAATATGATTTCATCACAATTGATAATTACACCTAGTATCAAACATTATGATTTTCAAAAGGATCCTTGTTTGGAAGTGGCTATTATTCCTACTGTTTTGGATATAGTCCCTCTTGTGAGTTTCCCACCTTCCCTAAATGATATAGAATGAGATGGGGAGAGTAGGTGACACACTTGATTGGCTTGTCCTTCATGGTAACTTTTTGTGTGTTTTCCTATTGTATTGTGCTTCTCCTATGATGTGTTTACTAAATGTTGTTAGATTCTTTTATACAACCCTTGTTACTTTGTTGGTGCAAGGTGATAAAGGAATTGAGTCTATTGTACAATTCCTCTATATGTATCTCTACTCTTCTATATGTTGTTTTCATGTTATGTTGTACCTGTGCTATTGTTCATAAATGTTTCCTTGTAGTCCGCTTGGATTTGTGACTTGGTAGCACTAAATTTTTTTGGTCTCCATGTTGTGGTCTGAAAAGACTCTTAATCGTAACTCTTATGCTTTCTTTCCTCCATTGTGATTGTAGTTCTACTTTCTCTAGGGAATGATGACAATTAATTTGCAATAATATCATATATATTATCTTATGATCATACTAACCCCACGGTAGGTAGATCCATTCCGTGTTCTTTTGTTAAAATGGATAAAAATTTGAGCTAGGATCAATTAATCCAATGAGTAAGGCAAAAGGAAGATTATCATGAATTAAACAAATCCTTAGAGCATACACCAAAAAGAAATGACAAGGAGACAAGAAATTTTCTAAGGGGGAAAAGCATAAAAAAACCCCCATGAATTATGAATGGGCAAAATAGCCAAAAAAGAGAGAGAGAGCTCTAGCTCATACAAATTGAAGAATGAGAGAGAGAATAGAAAAGTAAGTGAGAAAAGAGAAGAAATCATCTCTATAAGTAGAGATGAGAGGAGGAGTTCAAAATGTAACTCCCATGACAATGAATGCCACCATTCATAAGTGTGTGAAAGCCAAGTGTGAGATTCCTCATAAGGAGGAATAATCTAAATAACAAATTACAAAAAATATTTGTCCTCACATATTCCACTAGAGGACAAAATAAGATGTAGTGGAAAAAGGACAAAAAAAAGAAATATATTAGGATACCTTGGCTTATATCCTAATATATTACAATAAAAAAATAAAAGAAGCCTAACCTTGGTTTATAAACACACCAAGGAAAGATTACAACTTCTAACACCCCCCTTTAATCTTTACTTGGGGTTATTACATCAAGGGATAGTAATCCCAAATTTTTACAATGCAATTCAAATTTATCTCTAGAAAGAGGCTTTGTCAAAATATCAGCAACTTGATCTTCTCCTTTACAATGAATGAGAAAAATTCTATTTTCTGCAATGTGCTCTCTGATGAAGTGGTGGTGGAGAGAAATGTGCTTTGACTTTGCATGGTAAACTGGATTGTTTGCCAATGCTATTGCACTTTGATTATCACAATACAAGGGTGTAGGTTTTTGTTGAGGTAGACCCAAATCTTCAAGTATTCTTCTAAGCCATAGGGCTTCTTTGGAGGCATGAGTACAACTTTTATATTCTGCTTCAGTAGAACATAAAGACACAGATTGTTCTTTTTTACTTTTCCAAGAGATAGAACCTGAACCAAAAGAAAAACAATATCCAAAAGTAGATTTCCCATCATTGGGATCTTCACCTAGGTCTGAATCAGTAAAACCTTTTAGAGAGAAATCAGAATTTGCATCATAAAAAAGTCCTAAGTTAATAGTACCTTTAATATAACGTAATATTCTTTTAGCAATTTTAAGATGAGTTTGTTGAGGTTTTGACATAAATCTAGAAACTAAACCAACACTAAAAGATAAATCAGGTCTAGTGAGAGTTAAATAAATCAAACTACCTACTAGTTCTCTATAGGGAGTAGCATCAATATAAGGAGATTCCATATCTACCATTAATTTAGTTCCTAAGTCACATGGAATTGAAACTGGATTAGCATCATTCATATGAAATCTATCTAACAAATCTTTAGCATAGTTAGTTTGAGATATAAAAATACCATTAGAAGTTTGCCAAATTTGCATTCCTAAGAAATAATGTAATAATCCTAAGTCTGTCATTTGAAATTTTTGGTTGAGTTGATATTTAATATCAGATATTAAATGGTTAGAATTGGAAGTAAGGATTAAATCATCAACATACAAAATGATAATAATAATGTTATCTTCACTATGTTTAATGTATAAATTAGGATCATTTTTACTTCTTTCAAAACTTTGAGAAATAAAGAAAGCATTAATTTTAGCATACCATTCTCTAGGAGATTGTTTTAAACCATAAATAGATTTCTTTAATTTGCAGACTAAATGTTCATTACCTTCTTGAATAAAATCAGGAGGTTGAGACATATAGATTTCTTCATGCAGATCACCATTTAGAAAAGCACTTTTAACATCCATTTGATGAATAGGCCAATTCATTTTAGCAGCTAAAGCAATAACAACTTTAATGGTAGGCATTTTAGCAACAGGAGCAAAGGTTTCATTATAATCTATTCCTTCAATTTGAGAAAATCCTCTAGCAACTAATCTAGCCTTGAATTTACTAATTTCATTATTAGAGTTTAATTTAGTTTTATATAACCATTTACAAGAAACTAAATTTTTACCAGGAGGTAAAGTAACTAAATCCCAAGTATTATTAGAAATTAAAGAATCATATTCTTCTTGCATAGCAGTTTGCTAATGTGGTTGATTTCTAGCTTGAGCAAATGTTTGAGGATCATTAGAATTAGATAAAAAAGACATAAGAGCATAATTGCAGTAATTTATCCTTCTAGGTTGAAGTCCACCCATTCTAGTAATGTAATCATCACTTTCATTAAGTAAATCTTTAAACCATTTAGGATTTCTTCTAGAATTAAGAGAAACATTACTAGGAGGAGTAAATAAATTGTTACCATTATCATCATCATCACTACTACTGCTACTAGTAGAAACAAAAGAAGTAGGAGGAGTATCATTACTATCTTTATGCTCATTATGAGAAATATTACTATCTTTATGCTTATTACTATTATCAAAAATATTAGGAGTAGAAACTTTAGGAATAGGGTTGAGAGATGGAGGTTGGTCGTCCACAAGAACAATATTGCTGTGATCAAAATCAGAATCTGAAATTTGAGAGCAATCATGAACACCATTTTCAGCAATGCAAACATCTCTAGCTATCTTAACTTTATTAGTAAGAGGATCATAAACTCTATAACCTTTAGTAGTTTCAGAATATCCAACAAAAATGTGAGGTGTGGATTTAGAATCTAACTTTTGCCTATTCTGTTTAGGTGTGTGAACATAAGCAGTGGATCCAAAAATACGTAAACGAGATAGATTTGGTTTTTTATCAGACCAAACTTCTTCAAGAGTTTTATTTGGAAGGGCTTTAGTAGGAGTTCTGTTAATGATATAAGTGGCACATGCCATAGCTTCAGCCCAAAATTTATAATCCATATTCTTAGCATGCAAAAAACATCTAGCCATTTCTACTATTGTTCTATGCTTACGTTCTACCACACCATTCTATTCTGGTGTATAAGGAACACTAAGCTCATGTTTGATACCAAAAGATCTTAAATAATTATAAAAAGCATGATTAACATATTCAGTACCATTATCAGTCCTAAGAACTTGAATTTTAAAGCCACTTTGTCTTTCTACAAAAACATGAAATTCAGCAAAAATATCAAGAACTTGATCTTTACTATGTAAGAAATAAATCCATGTCCTACGAGAGTAATCATCAACAAATGTTAGAGCATATTTAGATCTTGAAATTGAAGTATTTTGCATAGGACCTAGAAGATCACTATGGATGAGGGCTAATTTATTAGTAGCTCGCCAAGAAGATTTATGAGGAAAAGAGTTTCTATGCATTTTACCACTCATACATCCATTGCATTCTAATTTAAAAGTAGTGAACTTAGGTAGTCCTTCTACCATATTTTCCCTTTGCATTAATGAAATATAATCAGAATTTAAATGTCCTAGTCTTTCATGCCAAATATGAAAATCAATGGTAGTAAGAAAAGAGTATCTAGGAGAGGAAAATTGGTAAAATTTAAAAAGATTATCACCATCTAACTTAGCATCAGCAACTATTTTATCAGTGTTTGGATCAATTATATGACAGTTATTTTTATGAAACTCAATCTTATAATCTTGACATAATTGAGGAACAGAAAGAAGATTAGCTTTTAAATCAGGAACATAAAGAACATCATGTAATTTACCATTAGGAACAGAGACATTACCAGTTCCTTCAACTTTACAGCAGTGATTATCAGCTAAAGAAACAGGAATATTTAAAGAATCAGGTTGCAGAGAATCAAAAATTTCTTTATGAGAAGTAACATGTTGAGATGCACCACTATCAACAATCCATTCAAGTGGTTTAGGAACATTAAAACTAACAGTAAAAGCAGAACGAGATTGATTGTTAGAGTTATTTTGAGAATTACGTTGATCATCTTTCTGTTTCTTAAAGAAATTATGAATTAGATGTCCATTTTTTCCACAATAAGTGCAATAAGTTCTATTTGGAGAATTATTATTATTATTATTATTATTATTATTATTATTATTATGATTATTATTATTATTATTAGTATTGTTGTTATTATGGTTAGGTCTTTGATAATTATTATTAGTAGTGTTAGATCTTTGATGATTTTGATTATAGTTAGAATTGTTTGATCTCTGATTATTTTGATTGTTATTGGAGTTATTACTAGCTCTATTATTGTTGTTATGAGATTGAGAAACATAAGCAAGTTCATGAGATTTCAATATACCAAATTGAATTAATTTAGCCTCCTCTTGACGCAACATAGTTTGAAAAATAGTATAAATTAATTGAGTCGCTAAAGAAGGAATAGCTAACTGAGAATAAATATTTGTAATAAACTGCTGAAATTGCCTAGGTAAACATTTATGAATTATAATATGAATTATCCTTAAATCAGAAAGAGGAACTTGTAACCCATTTAATAAAACTCTAATAGAATCAAATTTAAGTAAAAAATCATCAACAGAATTAAAATCTGTATACCTGAGATCTTCAAGCTGGTCTTGAAGTTGGATTTTACGGGTTTCATCTGCACTGTCATAAGTGTTTTGCAGGATGTCCCAAGCTTGATAGGCTTCTGTATAGGAGGAAATAAGGACATACAGTTCAGGGCTTATGGATATGCCAATTAAACCAAGGGCTTCATCATTCTTAGCTTGCCAAGCATCTTGGTCAGCTTGAGAAGCAGTGGTAGCGGGTTTAGTGCTGGCATTAGTGGCAACATCTAATAGATGGCAGAATCTGAATATCCAGGTCATGTGGGTTTTCCAGGCATGATAGTTGGTGCTGGTTAGTTTTATCTCAGGCATTAGGGTAGACATGATTACAGAAAAGAAAAGATGAATATGCTAGATTAAATAAACTGAGCACCCTAGATGGCAGATTCTGACATGCAAAGTACTTGCATGCAAAATCCGAGATGGGTGGCTAATAATACAAATTAATTGAAATAGAAAGAGCAGAATTAAAAAATACAAAGATAAATATAAGAGAAGTTGGTCCTGATTACAAAAAAAATTAATTAATTTAACATGCAAGGTGAATTAGATCAAATGAAGAAAACAAATTAATAAATTAACTAGATTAGTGTAGAATGATTAAACAAGCAAGTTAATTAACCTGAACGAGAAAGTTAATGATTAAACAAAATATAGATAATATGAGATACTTTAACCAAACTAAAAATAATGGAGTGAACTGAACATGAATGAAAATGAATCCAAAAGGTTGATTAATTTAACCCGAATGTGAAAAGGATTGAATAAAACAGTTAGAATTAAATGTGTGATTAATTAAACCAGATTATTAAGATTAATCAGAAAAGTTAATCCAAAGGTTAATTAAATGATTAAAAAGGGATTAATTAACCCAAATGAGAAAAAAAGAATGAAATGTGAGATTAATTCAAAGCAGATTAATAAGATTAAATGATTAAAAAGAAATCCCTGCCAGAAAAATGGTTAGAAGAAAAAAAAACTTGCATGCAGAGGAAGATCCTAAAAATATTAGAGATCAAACACCCTGCAACAACCGATTAGATTTAAAAAAACAATATTAAAAGGAATAGAAATCCTGCAAGACAAGAGGTTAGATGAAAAAGGTATAACCTGCATGCAATGGGTTAGATCAAAAGAAATGTTTCTGCATGCACAAACTGAATAGATCCTGTAAAAAAAATTGTTAGAATAAAAAATTCCTAAAAAAAAATTTCTGCATGTACTGAAAAAAGGATTAGAAAAAAAAAAAAAAAAAAGGTCCTGCATGCAAGAAACAAAATTGTTAGAAAAGAAATTAATAAGCCCAAATCTATTAAAAAAACTATAACTAAATAGATCGATACAAAGAAACTTATAAATGAATCTATAAAAAAAACTTTATATAAATCTATATAAATTTTATTTTATTTTTTATTTTTTAAAAAAATATATACATAAACTTTTATAAATAAATCTATATAAGAAAATATGAATATATAAAAAATATGTAAATGTATTAAAAGACCTTTATGAATATAAATTAAATTTATTAAAAAAATATAAGAAAACTTTATAAGTAAAGGTTGTAAAAAAAAGACTTTGTAACTTTATAAAGGAAAACTTTATAACCTTTTTTAAAAAAAACTTTTAGAAATTTTAAAACTAAAGAATGTATATAAAAAAATTTTATAACAAAGATATATAAAAAAAAACTTTAATCAAAGGCCAAAAGCAAAGAAACTTAATATAACAAAAAACTATGCAATTTTTTTTTTTTAATAAAACGTACCTACGAAATCTGATACAGCACGGAGGCCGAGGCGCACAGAGGCCGAGGCACGAAGAAATGAGGAGCGCATGTCGAATAAGGAGAAACCGCCGGGTCAAGACTCGAATGAAAACGTAGGGAAATGAAGAGTTAAAAAACAATGCAGAGACGGCTAACAAAAAAACACAAGCTGCGGTCGGGGCGGTTTAGGGTTACGAGAAGGCAAAGTTTGAAAGCTGAATAAAAAAAATGCCGAGGGCACAATGAACGAGGATGCAAAGGCCGAGGTACGAAAAAAGACCTCAGGTGAAATGCAGTTAAAATGAAATGAAATGGCAGGTGAAAACAATAAAATGAAACGCGGCTAAGAAAAAAAACACGCAGAGGAAAAGATCACAAACGCCGAGAGCATTACTAACACAGTCGCAGGTAAAGGACAAGCCCGAAGAAGTATATTATATATTGCAGAGCATGCAATGCAAGCGCGGGGGAGGATTAACAGAGGAGAGACCGCAGAGACAGCAGGTTTTAAAAAATGCACAGAGAGCACTAAAAATGAGAAATCAGTTTTAGGTTTTTAGCGTAGCGATTAGGGTTAGGGTAGCGCGGTTTAGGTTTAAGCCGCGGGTTAAGCGATGAACGCAGGTCGAGGGTGGGTTTAAAATAAAGATAAAGCGCGGGTCGCGAGCGAGGGGGGGTGGGGTTAGAGTTAGGTTAGGGTTTAAAACATACGCTCGGTGAAACGTATGCTCGGGGTGAGTTAGGTTAGGGGGGAGAAAGGTTCAAAAAGAACTTTTTACTTTATTTTTTAAAAAAGGTAACCTTCTTTTATAAAAAATTTTTTTATTATAATTATTATTGTTTTCAACAAACACAAATGTGAATATAAAAAATTTTATATATAGATTTTTGTTATTATTAAAAAAATATATATAAAAAAAAGGAAGTTTTGAATATAACAACAAGAGATATATGAATAATAAAGTTACAAAAAAAAAATTTATATGAAAATTTTATATATTTTTTTATTTTAATATTTTTAAAACATCTAAGAGAAATATGAATTTCTAAAAAAATAACAAAGAAGAATTTTTTTTATTTTTATAAATTTACTAGCAATAATAAAGAGAGGGGAAAAAAAAATTTTATACTAAGATTAGGTCAACCTGCAACACAAATTGTTAGAAGCCAAAAACTCTCTCAAATAAACAATGAGTCTCCGAATTGGAGTGCTCCGAGATATGATAACCGCTTAGACCTATGAACTCAAAATGGATTAAGCTAGCTCTGATACCATGTTAAAATGGATAAAAATTTGAGCTAGGATCAATTAATCCAATGAGTAAGGCAAAATGAAGATTATCATGAATTAAACAAATCCTTAGAGCATACACCAAAAAGAAATGACAAGGAGACAAGAAATTTTCTAAGGGGGAAATGCATAAAAAAACCCCCGTGAATTATGAATGGGCAAAATAGCCAAAAAAGAGAGAGACAGCTTTAGCTCATACAAATTGAAGAATGAGAGAGAGAATAGAAAAGTAAGTGAGAAAAGAGAAGAAATCATCTCTATAAGTAGAGATGAGAGGAGGAGTTCAAAATGTAACTCCCATGAGAATGAATGCCACCATTCATAAGTGTGTGAAAGCCAAGTGTGAGATTCCTCATAAGGAGGAATAATCTAAATAACAAATTACAAAAAATATTTGTCCTCACATATTCCACTAGAGGACAAAATAAGATGTAGTGGAAAAAGGACAAAAAAAAGAAATATATTAGGATACCTTGGCTTATATCTTAATATATTACAACCAAAAAAAATAAAAGAAGCCTAACCTTGGTTTATAAACACACCAAGGAAAGATTACAACTTCTAACATCTTTGTATGTTTATGTGGTATTTCCCTTGAGTTGTCTTCACTTGGGGGTATCTCGTAATGGAAACATAATTAGTGGAGTAGTTTGTGTTTCTGTTAAAGTCGTTGCTCTTGTTAAAGTGTTAGAAATGACTTTAGCATGGGGGCATACACTCTACTCACTTTTTGTACACACACACTTTCAATATATGTACTTTTGAAGGCACTTTTATCCCTTTATGGATTAGTGACTAATCCTTAAAGTGTGAATTTTTATTTTATAGGATCTCTTGATCCCTCCAGTTTCAAATTTCAAAATTTTAATCCCTTAAGGTTGAAGGTGTCCTTAAGACTGGATCTTTTTTTCTTTTTTTTTTTCTCTTTTGGAATAGAATATTCCTAAGGTGAATCCTTGATGGGTTGACTAGTGAGTAGCCACATTCACTAGGTGGTTCAATTTCATCTTTCCAGTTGCATTGTTTCCTTGTGTGATTCACAATGGGACATAAGTTCTCATTGGGCAAAGAAACCACACCCTCTTCTTTCTCTTTTCTAGAGATGTCTCTCTTATTGTAATCTTCAAGTTGACAACGACCTGATTCCCTAGGGGCTTGAGGATTCCTTTGTCCCTTTGATTTCGATAAGATTATCTTTTTCGTTATGATCTCCTTTACCAAGAGTTTTCATCAAGTCCATACTCTTGCTAAAGTGGGGGCTAAATGTATCATTAGAAAATGGAATTACTTCCATTTAGGACTATTTTATCCCTCTGAGTAAGTGGTTTGGGGTCATATCAAATTCCTTGAATGGGTCTTTGACTTGGATCTAGCTTTTTCCCCTTGTTCTGCTTCTCTTTCCACCCTTTTCCAGCTTATTTCTAGCACCTGATCCTGAGAATTTGAGGTTCTCGACCTCAGGGTTAAGGTTAACCTTTTGGGTCAAGGTTAACCTTGACCCTGACCTAGGTCAGAGTCGACCTCAACCCTGACCCTGGGTCTATATTTCAAGTTCCAGAAGTTTCCAGATGTCGGGTTTCAGAAAGTTTATTTTCCCACTTCTGGGTCAGTTGTTTCTAGATTCGAAATGGTAAACTCTTAAATGATATTTAAATTAGGTCCACTTACTAGATTAAAGGATTAAATTAGAATTTAATTATCCTATGTAGGCCTCTCTAGAATTTTGTGCCCTAACTTGTATAAAAAGAAGCCTTCCTCTGTCATTTCAATCCATCTATCATCTCTCTTTTGAAATCAAGCATCCTATATCTCAAGAAAGTGAATTCAAGAAAGAAAGAAGAAGAAAGAAAGAATTCAAGCATTCATCCATCTTCAAGCATTCAAGATCCAATTTATCAAGTAGATCCATTGGTATCCATTGAACTATTCAATCTCTATGGAGCCCCTTTGTTGAAGATTTCTCCATCCATTTTTATTTAAGCGTCTTCCTATTCCAAGATCCATTCAAGATTGGTGTTTAAGATCTAATGAAATTTATTTGAGACATCCTACATAAAATTATACATTCATTTGGAGCATCCATTCTTGTGGATTCAAGGATTTGAATCCTCGACAAGGATTTCAACATAAGCAAGGTGAATAATTACATTTACTTTGTTTATTGTCGTAATTTAAATTACATTTCAAGGTTAATTCCAAAAGTGGGGTTTGACCAAGGAAAACCCCTCATCCAAAAAAAAAAATCCTTTTCCTTGTAGGTACATGTGTGGGACAATGAATCACAGATCAGATCTGAGTACCCTTTAAGGTTAACTTTCAGGATTTGCAAACAGAATTTCTATCGAAATAGTGTAGGTCAAGGTCAACATAAAGGGGTAAGATTGTGCCCCAAGGTAAGATCTTACCCCTATGTTGGGTCAAGGTCAATCTTGCTCATAAAAATAAAAGGTTTCTAGGTTTTCTCTCTTTGTGTGTTTCTAGGCCAGGTTCGGTTGCAGAATTTCTCAAAACTCAGTACAGCACCAGAAAACATCATTTCCTAGATCTATCATATTATGAGGTTAGTATTTTTATTCAATTAAATTAAGATCTCAACACTCCTTTCCATAACAGAATATAAAGTTTTCTCCTTTCTTCATATTCTCCATTGATTGACTCATTTGTGCAATAATCATCTTCTTGTGGTTAATCAATTTAGATCTTTCCTTTGGGAATTTTGGGTTAAGAAGAAGATCTTACATTCCCCCTCCTCCATTTTCATATATTAAAATAAGGAGCTTTGGTCATTTTATTGAGATTATATGTTGGATTCGACCCGCTCAATAAGTTAAAGGGAGTAGCCTTTAAGTTGTCCACTTCCACAACTCCATCATTCACAAGATTTTTATTATTGTTTTTCAACCATAGTCTTAGTTTGTCATTGTGATTATTGGCTCCTTTATTATTATTATAATTAGATAAGTTATGATTGTTATTAATGTTGGTATAGGGCTTATTATCTTTGAATAACTTGATTTCCCCTCTCTTAACCAATACCTCTTCAATTTTTATCCTATTTTCGATAAGCTTGTCAAAAGTAGGGGACATTGAAGTTGGAGCCTATAATTCATCTCCACATTTAGGTTATTCATAAATATATCCATCTTTTTCCTTTTTGGGTATGCTTCATGGATATCTTGCAAATATTGTTCTCCACCTTTGCAGAAACCCTAGGAAAGATTCACCATCTCATTGGTTAGTGTCGCATAGGTTAAGCATGGTGATCTCATGCTCAATGTTGTAGGAATAGTGAGTCATGAATTTGGAGGCTAATTCCTCAAATGTATTTATCCCTTGTAGAAGTTTTGAGAACCATTCCATGGCTTGGCCTCCTAAACTTCTTGGAAAAAGTCTCATTAGATAAGTTGTGTCATGCATGAATTTGATACTTAGAGCACACAAATTGTTAGGATTAATAAGGTAGAAATAACAATTATGTGCAAATGTAACCAATATCATAAAAAACATAAACCACACAGAAGAGAAAAAAAGACACAAAGATTTAACGTGGTTCACCCAATCTTTGGGCTATGTCCACCAAAAGCGAGTCCAATATTTTATTATCTAGTGATTACAACCTAATTACAATCCGTAATCCCCTTACAACACAATTATGTTGTAAGTACTACAATCATACAACAAATGAAAACTAAGACGATTAACCTCCACCCTTGTTAGCCATGATGAATCTTCAACAGATCATCCTTTCCACTTGACCAGATATTCTTCATATGTCCTATTCCTTGTGCTTTTGCCAACATGACTGTCTAGTATATCTTCGATCTCCTTAGTGTCTGAACTAGTTGCTGGAATACTCCAATGTGCTACTGTGATCTCATCTTCAACACCTCCTTCATGATACTCTGTCAGATCTGAAATGTTAAACACTGGTGAAATATTTAGCTCAGTAGGCAATTCTACCTCATATGTGTTTCCTAAATCATGTTTCTTCAGTATCTTACACGGTCCAAACTTCTTCAGTTTCAGCTTGTTATATGTACCGACTGGAAACCACTCCTTCCGCAAATGAACCATGACTTCATCACCAACTTGAAATTCCTTATACCTCTTTTTCTCATCTGCCTTAGCCTTATACTGTGCGTTCATCTTGGTAATATGCTTCCTCACCTCCCCATGGATGTTTTTCAAGTGTTCTGCAAAATCTTCAGCTTCAGCACTACTTATTTCTCCTTTATCTATCTTCCTCAATTCAGATGCATTTCTCGGACTACTTCCATATACAATCTAGAATGGTGATTTACCAGTGCTCCTGTTGACAGAATTATTGTATGCAAATTTCGCCTGTGGTAAAATAAATCCCATCCTGTTGGCTTATCTCCAACCAAACATCTCAGCAAATTTTCCAAACTCCTATTCACCACCTCTGTCTATCCATCAGTCTGTGGATGATGTGATGAACTAAATTTCAAATTTGTCTTCAACTTCTTCCACAATGTACGCCAGAAATATCCAACAAACCATGAAGTCTCACTACTTCTTTGAAAAACAATTCTGCTACATGAACAGCATCACTAGTCTTCTTGCAGGGAATGAAATGTGCCATCTTTGAAAATCTGTCAACCACTACAAAAATTGAATCATGTCCCCGCTGAGTCCTCGGTAAACCAAGAACAAAGTCCATGCTGATATCCTCCAAAGGCTTTTCTGGTACAGGTAATGGCTGATACAACCCTATATTCTACTTCACTCCTTTCACCATTTGACATACTCTGCAACTCTATACAAACTTCTTCACATCTTCCTGCAACTGTGGCCAATAATAATTCTCACTAACCAAAGAAAGGGTTTTATCACGACCAAAATGTCAAGCCAATCCTCCTCTATGCTTCTCCTTGATGAGATTCTCCCTCATAGAACTTCGTAGAATGCACAACTGACTCCCTTTGAATAGCATATCATCCTGGATGATGAAATCCAACCATTTTGTCTTGTCTAGAGTAACAGGTTCTGTACAAGCTTTCCAAGCTTCACCAAAATCAAGATCCTCTGGATACAAATTCTTGAGTTCCTTGAACCCAACCACTTCAATCTGCATTTCTGTCAGCAATAGTTGCCTTCTGCTAAGAGCATCTGCAACTCTATTAGACTTTCCACTCCTGTGTTTCAAAACAAATGTATAACTCTACAAAAACTCAACCCATTTCAAATGCCTCTGATTCAACTTTCCTTGACTATTCAAATATTGCAAAGCTTGATGATCAGTATACAAAACAAACTCCTTAGGAAGTAGATAATGTCTCCACTTCTTTAATGCCTGAACTATAGCATAAAATTCTTGATCATAAACATAATATTTCCTCTTGGCATCATTTAACTTCTCACTGAAATAAGCAACAGGTTTACCTTCTTGGCTCATAACAGCTCCTATTGCAGTACCACTAGCATCACAATCTACTTGAAACACCTTATTAAAATCTGGAAGTGCTAAAACAGGTTGTTCTATAACTTTTTATTTTAACAATTGAAAACTCTTTTCTGCCCCATTAGTCCACTTAAATTCTTTTCTATCCCCTCTCATTGTTTCAGTCAAGGGTCCACAAATACTGCTAAAATTTCTGATAAACTTTCTATAAAAGCTAGCTAGACCATGAAAAAATCTTACCTCAGTAGCATTCATTGGAGTAGGCCATTCAAGGATAGCCTGTACCTTCTCTGGGTCCATTTTCAGACCTTCTACTGAAACTACAAATCCCAAGTACACTAACTCTTTCTTCACAAAACTGCACTTCTTCAAATTAATCAACAATTTTTCTTCTCTCAACTTCTCAAATACCATACGAATATGCATCATATGCTCCTCCAATGTCTTACTAAAGATCAAAATATCATATAGGTAAACAATGACAAACTTACCCAAAAATTCTTTCAAAACCTCATTCATGAGCCGCATGAAAGTGCTCGGTGCATTGGTTAGCCCAAAAGGCATGACTAACCACTCATACAGTCCTTCCTTTGTCTTCAAGGTAGTCTTCCATTCGTCTCCTTCTCTGATCCAAATCTGATGATATCCACTCTTCAGATCTATCTTTGAGAAATACACAGCTCCACTCAAACAGTCCATAATATCATCTATTCGTGGCAATGGAAACCTATACTTGATTGTGATCTTGTTTATTGCCCTAGAATCTATACACATCCTCCATTCTCCATTCTTCTTTGGTGCTAATACCGCTGGTACAGCACAGGGACTCAGACTCTCACGGATCAATCCTTTCTGTAACAACTCATGTATTTATTTGTTCAACTCCTCACTTTCTGCAGGTGTCATTCTGTGTGCTGCCTTATTCGGAAAACTCGCTCCTGGGATCAAGTCCATCTGATGACTGATCTTCCTTACTGGCGGTAATCCATCAGGCACGTTATCGGATACAATATCCTAAAACTCATTCAACAAATCTGCAACTTCTACAGGAACGTCTTCTATTTCCTCTTTACTAGCTTTTGGAATTAAAGCAAAAGATACATGCTCATGCCTCATACCATCTAGAAAATTTCTTCCATCAAAAAAAGTTATCCTTGCATTACCACATACCTTTTCTTTAGTCTCCTTCAATGGTTTTAGCTTATGTCGCACTCCATCCTTTGTCAGGGAATAAGTATACGCACGACCATCATGTACAACACATCTATCAAACTGCCATGGTCTACCCAACAACATATGACATGCATCCATAGATATGATATCACACAATACCTCATCTTGGTATCCGCCAACCTTGAACTTCACTAGGAATTATTCATTGACCATGACCTTGTGGTCATCCTGTACCCAGGCAATCCAATATGGATGTGGGTGATTCTATCTCTTGAGCTTCAACTTTTTCACCATCTCTTCTGACACCAAATTGTCAGTGCTTCCACTATCAATAATCATATCACAATATTTCCCTTCACACTTGCACCTGGTGCGAAACAGGCTCCTCCTTTGCTCAGGTTCATTCTCACCACTCAACAGGACTCTTCTGTTAATCAACGTTTCTCCTTTTTCAGCATCTTCAGAATTTGATGATCTAGCATCTTCATCTACATGTGCAACTCTGGCCTGGCCTTCATTTCTCTTGTCTATTCTTCCTTGGCATTGAGGACATTCAAATGCCCTATGACCTTCTTCTCCATAGTGAAAACATGTTCCACGGAAGCCGCCTCTTCTAGATCCTTATCCTCTTCCTCTTCCTCTCTGATCTCTATTATTCTGATCCTGGAAGCGATTAGAATTATTTCCTCACTGATTCAGACTACTACTGGACTCATCCTTCTTTTTTAGATCTTCATTTCGGCCACCATATGACCATCCACCAGATCGTCCACCGTGACCTCCTCCATTTTGTCTGCTCTCAAACTTCTTGTTCTACTTTTCTTCTACTTTTAGGAAAAACTAGTATGCCTCTTCAATACTATTCATTCGAACCAGATTCAGCTCCTCCTGAATGCTTGGCCTCAACCCATTAAGGTAATGGGAAACTTTCTCCTTATCAGCTTCTGCATGCCCCATTTTGATGAGGAGTCGATAGAACTCCTCTGTACACTCTTGAACAGATTTTCCTGCTTGCTTCAAACTTTGCATTTTCTTTAGTAGGTCAAGCTCATAATCAACAGGAATGAACTGTCGCTTCAATTTATCCACCATCCGATCCCATCTTGTGATTTTATCTTTCCCTCTTCTATTTTGCTCCAATTGAACCTCTTGCCACCAGATCTTTGCATGACCTTTCAGTCTGGCCTTCGTAAATTTGACCCTATCAGAATCCTCAACATCTTTATACTCAAAATATTCCTCACATTCATTGATCCAGTCGATCAATTCTTCTGGGTTAAGATTCTTTGAAAATGTAGGAACCTCGATCTTAGGTCTCTTCCCGAGCTTGGAAAGGGCTCGAAAAAGCCTTTCTTCTTCTGGGTTCAAAAGTTCACCTTCTCCTTCCTGATCAAAATTTTCTTCCGCTTCATCATCACTTTCTTATCTTACATTAAGATTCATTCCTCTACGAATCTCTTCTTGCAATGCTCGCACTTGTCTCTGCAGCTCTCTAACCTCAGGTGTCACAACACCAGCCCTTCCGCCACGTTCTTTTCATGGAGCCATTTTCGCGATGTACGCTGAAACCCTAACCACGGTCCTGGTGCAAATTGCCTCACAGTCAGTGATCTGTTTACACACTCAGGAACTCCTGCTCTGATACCACTTGATGAAGGGTGCTCCCCTTAATACCACAAACACATAACTAAAACAGAGAAACAACAACAATATGCAAGAACAAAAAATTGGCTTCTTATTATCTCCACAAATGTGGAATTATAAACTTTCAGAATTACAACATGCAAAGCCACATGGGCATCCCCTTACAATATTCTATAGGACAAAGCCTTGAATTACTACCCAGATCTACTACCCAGAACTATTCTAAACTGCCTAAGACAATAATACAGTCTTCCTTATATAGGCAACTTTCCACCACCTGGGAAGGTTCCAGAATTTTAGCCAATAAGGCTGACCAAACTTAGAGTTATTTTATTTTACATTTTATTACATCATAGTCGGCTCAAGATAACCTTTGAAACCCGAACAGAAATTTTGAAGAAAATTATTTTCTGTCATTTCAAGTGGCCCAACTTCTGTAGACCATAAGTCATCACCAGTTGACCCGATCGGCTATTATAACCCCATTTCAGAAATGCCACGAAGTGCTCTACAAGATTGTCCCGCACAAGCGCCCGTCACCCAAATTTTTGACCTCATCTGGGGCCTCTAAAGCCTTCAAAATTGAATTCAAAGTTTCTGCACCCTGCTGCCAATACCGAAAATCTTCAATATCTTGCAATATACACTTGATCTGGCAATGAAACTTTACAGGAAGACTTATATGACCAAAATGAACCTCCAAGAAAGAAATCAGATCATTCTGAGAACATACAAAAATTACCAAAAATAGTAACTTTTCATAAATAGTAGCTCTACACAAAATAGCCCTTATTGAATATAAAAATAGAAATATTTTTGGGTGATGCAAGATTGCTCTTACACCCAGGATGCTCCTGCATCAGACACCCGGGGTAATTTGAGAAGTGACCCTGTCATGACTCATGTGTGCAGAGGAAAACTAAGACGGTTATTTTGCACCCTTGTTAGCCATGATGAATCTTCAACAGGTCATCCTTTCCACTTAACCAGATATTCTTCATATGTCCTATTCCTTTAGCTTCTGCCAACACAACTGTCTAGTATATCTTCAATCTCCTTAGTGTCTGAACTAGTTGCTGGAATACTCCACTGTGCTGTTGTGATCTCATCTTCAACACCTCCTTCATGATACTCTGTCAGATCTGAAATGTTAAACACTGGTGAAATATTTAGCTCAGTAGGCAATTCTACCTCATATGTGTTTCCTAAATCATGTTTCTTCAATATCTTACACGATCCAAACTTCTTCAGTTTCAGCTTGTTATATGTATTGACTGAAAACCACTCCTTCTGCAAATGAACCATGACTTCATCGCCAACCTAAAAATTTTTATACCTCCTTTTCTCATCTGCCTTAGCCTTATACTGTGTGTTCATCTTAGTAATATGCTTCCTCACCTCCCCATGGATGTTCTTCAAGTGTTCTGCAAAATCCTCAACTTCAGCACTACTTATTCCTCCTTTATCTATCTTCCTCAATTCAGATGCATTTCTCGAACTACTTCCATATACATTATGGAATGGTGATTTACCAGTGCTCCTATTCACAAAATTATTATATGAAAATTCTGCCTGTGGTAAAATCAAATCCCATCCTGTTGGCTTATCTCCAACCAAACATCTTAGCAAATTTTCCAAACTCCTATTCACCACCTCTGTCTATCCATCAGTCTGTGGATGATGCGATGAACTAAATTTCAAATCTGTCTTCAACTTCTTCCACAATGTACGCCAGAAATATCCAACAAACTTAGTTTCCCGATCTGAAACTATGGTCTTTGGCAAACCATGAAGTCTCACTACTTCTCTGAAAAATAATTCTGCTACATGAACAGCATCATTAGTCTTCTTGTAGGGAATGAAATGTGCCATCTTTGAAAATCTGTCAACCACCACAAAAATTGAATCATTTTCCTACTGAGTCCTCCGTAAACCAAGAACAAAGTCCATGTTGATATCCTCCCAAGGCTTATCTGGTATAGGTAATGGCTGATACAACTTTGTATTCTGCTTCACTCCTTTTTCCATCTGACATACTTTGCAACTCTATACAAACTTCTTCACATCTTGCTGCAACTGTGGCCAATAATAATTCTCACTAACCAAAGAAAGGGTTTTATCACGACCAAAATATCCAGTCAATCCTCCGCTATGCTTCTCCTTGATGAGATTCTCCCTCATAGAACTTCGTGGAATGCACAACTGACTCCCTTTGAATAGCGTATCATCCTGGATGATGAAATCCAACCATTTCATCATGTCTAGAGTAACAGGTTCTGTACAAGCTTTCCAAGCTTCATCAAAATCAGGATCCTCTGGATACAAATTCTTGAGTTCCTTGAACCTAACCACTTTAATCTGCATTTCTGTCAGCAATAGTTTCCTTTTGCTAAGAGCATCAGCAACTCTATTGGACTTTCCACTCCTTTGTTTCAAAACAAATGTATAACTCTGCAAAAACTCAACCTATTTCAAATGCCGCTGATTTAACTTTCCTTGACTATTCAAATATTGCAAAGCTTGATGATCAGTATACAAAACAAACTCCTTAAGAAGCAGATAATGTCTCCACTTCTTTAATGCCTGGATTATAGCATAAAATTCCTGATCATAAATAAAATATTTCCTCTTGGCATCATTTAACTTCTCACTGAAATAAGCAACAGGTTTACCTTCTTGGCTCATAACAGCTCCTATTGCAGTACCACTAGCATCACAATCTACTTGAAACACCTTATTAAAATCTGGAAGTGCTAAAACAGGTTGTTCTGTAACTTTTTATTTCAATAATTGAAAACTCTTTTCTGCCCCATTAGTCCACTTAAATTCTTTTCTATCCCCTCTCATTGTTTCAGTCAAGGGTCCACAAATACTACTAAAATTTCTGATAAACTTTCTGTAAAAGCTAGCTAGACCATGAAAAGATCTTACCTCAGTAGCATTCATTGGAGTAGGCCATTCAAGGATAGCCTGTACCTTCTCTAGGTCCATTTTCAGACCTTCTGCTGAAACTACAAATCTCAAATACACTAACTCTTTCTTCACAAAACTGCACTTCTTCAAATTAATCAACAATTTTTCTTCTCTCAATTTCTCAAATACCATACGAATATGCATCATATGCTCCTCCAATGTCTTACTGAAGATCAAAATATCATGTAGGTAAACAATGATAAACTTACCCAAAAATTCTTTCAGAACTTCGTTCATGAGCCGCATGAAAGTGCTCGGTGCATTGGTTAGCCCAAAAGGCATGACTAACCACTCATATAGTCCATCCTTTATCTTGAAGGCAGTCTTCCATTCATCTCCTTCTCTGATCCAAATCTGATGATATCCACTCTTCAAATCTATCTTTGAGAAATACACAGCTCCACTCAAACAATCCATAATATAATCTATTCGTGGCAATGGAAATCTGTACTTGATTGTGATCTTGTTTATTGCTCTAGAATCTGTACACATCCTCCATTCTCCATTCTTCTTTGGTGCTAATACCGTTGGTACAGCACATGGACTCAGACTCTCACAAATCAACCCTTTCTGTAACAACTCATGTTCTTGTCTGTTCAACTCCTCACTTTCTATAGGTGTCATTCTGTGTGCTGCCTTATTCGACAAACTTGCTCCTAGGATCAAGTCCATCTGATGACTGATCTTCCTGACTAGCGGTAATACATCAGGCACGTTATCGGATACAATATCCTGAAACTCATTTAACAAATCTGTAACTTCTACAGGAACATCTTCTACTTCCTCTTTACCAGCTTTTGGAATTAAAGTAAAACATACATTCTCATGCCGCATACCATCTAGGAAATTTCTTCTATCAAAAAAAGTTATGCTTGCATTACCACATACCTTTTCTTCAGTCTCCTTCAATGGTTTTAGCGTATGTCGCACTCCATCTTTTGTTAGGGAATAGGTATTCACATGACCATCATGTACAGCACATCTGTCAAACTACCATGGTCTACCCAACAACATATGACATGCATCCATAGATATGATATCACACAATACCTCATCTTGGTATCCACCAACCTTGAACTTCACTAGGCATTGTTCGTTGACCATGACCTTGTGGTCATTCTGTACCCAGGCAATCTGATATGGATGTGGGTGTTTCTGTCTCTTGAGCTTCAACTTTTTTACCATCTCTTCTGACACCAAATTGTTAGTGCTTCCACTATCAATAATCACATCATAACATTTTCCTTCACACTTGCACCTGGTGTGAAACAGGCTCCTCCTTTGCTCAGGTTCATTCTCACCACTCAACAGGACTCTTCTGTTAATCAACGTTTCTCCTCTTTCAGCATCTTCAGAATTTGATGATCTAGCATCTTCATCTACATGTGCAACTCTAGCCTGGCCTTCATTTCTCTTATCTATTCTTCCTTGGCGTTGAGGACATTCAAATGCCCTATGACCTTCTTCTCCACAGTGAAACATGTTCCACGGAAGCCACCTCTTCCAGATCCTTGTCCTCTTCCTCTTCCTCTATGATCTCTATTATTCTGATTCTGGAAGCGATTGGAATTATTTCCTCACTGATTCTGACTGCTACTAGCCTCATCCTTCTTTTTCAGATCTTCATTTCGGCCACCATATGACTATCCACCAGATCATCCACCGCGACCTCTTCCATTTTGTTTGCTCTCAAACTTCCTATTCAACTTTTCCTCTACTTTTAGGGAAAACTGGTATGTCTCTTCAATACTATTCATTCGAACCAGATTCAGCTCCTCCTGAATGCTCGGCCTCAACCTATTAAGGTAACGGGCAACTTTCTCCTTATCAGCTTCTGCATGGCCCGTTCTGATGAGGAGTAGATAGAACTCATCTGTATACTCCTGAATAGATCTTCCTGCTTGCTTCAAACTTTGCATTTTCTTTAGTAGGTCAAGCTCATAATCAACAGGAATGAACTATCACTTCAATTTATCCACCATCCGATCCCATCTTGTGATTTTATCTTTCCCTCTTCTATTTCGCTCCAATTGAACCTCTTGCCACCAGATCTTCGCATGACCTTTCAGTCTGGCCTTCACAAATTTGACCCTATCAGGATCCTCAACATCTTCATACTCAAAATATTCCTCACATTCATTGATCCAGTTGATCTATTCTTCTGGGTTAAGATTCCCTGAAAATGTAGGAACCTCGATCTTAGGTCTCTTCTCGATCTTGGAAAGGGCTCGAAAAAGTCTTTCTTCTTCTGGGTTTGGAAGTTCGCCTTCTCCTTCCTGATCAAAATTTTTTTTCGCTTCATCATCACTTTCTTCTCTTACATTAAGATTTATTCCTCTACGAATCTCTTCTTGCAATGCTCGCACTTGTCTCTGTAGCTCTCTAACCTCAAGTGTAACAACACCGGCCCTTCCACCACGTTCTCTTCGTGGAGGCATTTTCACGATGCACGCTGAAACCCTAACCATGGTCTTGGTGCAAACTACCTCACAGTCGGTGATCTGTTTACACACTCAAGAACCTAGCTCTGATACCACTTGATGAAGGGTGGTCCCCTTAATACCACAAACACATAACAGAAATAGAGAAACAACAACAACATGCAAGAACAAAAAATTAGTTTCTTATTATCTCCACAAATGTGGAATTACAAACTTTCAGAATTACAATATGCAAAGCCACATGGGCATTCCCTTACAATATTCTGTTGGACAAAGCCTCAAATTATTACCCAGATCTACTACCCAGAACTATTCTAAACTACCTAAGACAATAATACAGCCTTCCTTATATAGACAATTTTTCCACCGCTTGGGAAGGTTCCAGAATTTTAGCCAATAAGGCTGACCAAACTTAGAATTATTTATTTTACATTTTATTACATCATAGTCGGCTCAAGATAACTTTTGAAACCCGAACAGAAATTTTGGAGAAAATTATTTTCCGCCATTTCAGGTGGCCCAACTTCCGAAGACCATAAGTCATCACCAGTTGACCCGATCGGCTATTATAGCCCCATTTCAAAAACACCACGAAGTGCTCTACAAGCTTGACCCACGCAAGCACCTGTCACCCAAATTTTCAACCTCATTCAGGGCCTCTAAAGCCTTCAAAACTGAGTTCAAAGTTTCTGCACCCTGCTGCCAATACCGAAAATCTTCAATATCTTCCAATATACACTTGATCTGGCAATGAAACTTTATAGGCAGACTTATATGACCAAAATGAACCTCCAAGAAAGAAATCAGATCATTCTAAGCACATATGAAAATTACTAAAAATAGTAACTTTCCATAAATAGTAGCTCTACACAAAATAGCCCTTATTGAATATAAAAATAGAAATATTTTTGGGTGATGTAAGATTGCTCTTACACCCAGGATGCTCCTGCATCAGCTTCAAGCTATATAAAATTTTATATAATCTGCACACCAAATTCTCCTTACCCTTGACCTCAAATCTTTGTGGCTATACCATATATATTTCTTCATCCAAATCACTATGAAAAAAAGTTGTTTTAACATCAAGCTACTCTAAATGCAAATCTTCAACAGCCACAATACTTAAAATAATATGAATAAAAGTCATTTTAACAATTAGAGAAAATATTTCATCAAAATCAATGCCTTTTTTATGTGCAAATCCTTTTACAACTAACCTGGCTTTAAATCTTTCCTTACCTCCACCCTCTTCTTTTACCCTGTAAACCCATTTATTTTTTAAAGCCATTTTACTTGCAGGTAACTTGCATAAATCCCAAGTTTGATTTTTTAGCAAGGAGTTCATTTCCTCTATCATTGTAGACTCCCACTGAATCTTTGTATCCACCTGCACATCTTCATTATAACATTCAGGTTCACCAGCATCTGTTAACAAAATAGAATACAAGGAGGGAGAGAATCTTTTTGGAGGTCTACTTAGCCTTGTTGACTGTCTAACATTAACTGGGGTGTGTGTTATTTGTTGTTGCTATTGTTGTGGAGCATAAGGAACTATTAGAACATCATCTTTTAGAGTATCATCCAATACTACATAATCATTTTCTTTCTTCTCATGTTGTTGCAATAGTTCTTTGTACAACACTTTCTCATTAAATATGGCATTCTTGCTTCTTACAATTTTATGATTTTTAAAATTTCAAAGCCTATAACCAAATTTGTCGATGCCATATCCAAAAAATACACATTTTTTTGACTTAGCTTCTAGCTTGGTTCTATTTTCAGAATGTATAAGCGCAAAAGCTTCACAACCAAAGATTTTGAGAAAAGAATAACACTTTCTTACCACTCCATGGTTCCTATGGAATACCACAGTCCAAAGGAGTAGAGGGGCCTCTATTAATTAAATTAATAGTAGTGTTTATAGCCTCTTCCCTCATGTTTAAGGGCAGCCTACCATGCAACCTCATACGCCTTGCACGCTCCATTATTGTCATGTTCATACATTCAGCCACTCTATTTTCTTGTGGAGTCCTTGGTATAGTTTTCTGCATATGAATACCATTAGAGGAATAATAATCTTCAAATTTTGTGCTGCAATACTCACCACCATTATCAAATCTGAGATATTTTAATATTTTACTAGTCTTATTCTCAACCAAGCATTCCCATTTCTTAAAATTTTGAAATAGATCATATTTTTGTCTAACGAAATAAATCAATACTTTTCTTCTTGTATCATCTATAAATGTAACATAATATAAAGAGCCACCAAGGGAAGATACCTGAGATGGTCCCCATACATCTATATGCACAATCTCTAATCTCTCATTTTTCTTTTCCTTTCCACTCTTTACAAAACTAACTCTCTTTTATTTTCCATAAACACAACTTTCATAGAAATCCATATTGACACATTTTAGACTAGGTAAAACTTTCTTTGAATGAAGTAATTTTATACCTTTTTCACTCATGTGCCTGAGTCTATTGTGCCAAAGTGCTATGTCAGAGTCTACAGCAATAGTTTGATGTTCTTCCTGCTCAACTGTAGCCACTGTTCCTGAACATTCATTATCTTCTCAAATAATTAAAGTAGAAGGAACAGTATGACCTGTACAAAGATATAAGGTGCCTACTTTCACAACTTTTGCTACTAGTAAGGAACCTTTTGAAACCTTCCAATTTCTATCATTAAAAGTAATTGTGTAAACCTCATCCCCAAATTGCCCTGCTGAAAATAAATTCCTACTCAGCCTTGGAACATGTCTTACATCTTGTAGTAGCCCATGATTCCCATTCTGCAACTTAATCTTAATTTTTTCCTTTCTAACAATTTGACAGGGTTCATTATCTCCCAAATAAACTAGCCCAAAATCCCCTTGGACATAATCAAGAAAGTAACCTCTATGGGGTGTAGCATGAAATGAAGCCCCAAAATCTAAAACACATGAATCATCAATACTTTCTAAAGAAAGAAGCAAGGCATCCTCTTCGGATTTATTACTTACCACATTTGCCTCCTTGTTATCTTCTTGTTTGTCTCCTTCTTTATTCTTCTGAGACCAGCAAAATTTTTTCTTATGACTTAGTTTTCCACAATACCAGCAATCATTTGGTCCTTTGGATTCAGACCTCTTTCCCTTTGATTTTTCTCTTGATTTCCCATGATTTCCAGAATTATTTTCTCTCTCATTCGTTCTGCCTCTACTTTGTGCATTTAAGACACTACCTGATGTGGATCCACTTGAGATTTTTCTATGGATTTCCTCACTTAGAATAACACCAATAACATCATCAAAGTTTTAGGTATTAGAACTAGAAATAGAATTACTAACAGCCATTACCAAGCCATTCCATCTTTCAAGCAAAGAACACAAAATCAAGAGAGCCCTGACTTCATCAAAAATAACATTGACTAAAATTAATTGACTGGTAATTGTATTAAACTCATTTAAATGATCAGAAACTAACCCACCTTCCACCATTTTCATATTAAACAAATGTTTCATGAGAAATACCTTATTTGAAGCGGAGGACTTTTCATACAACTTCACTAGGCTTTTCATCAAATCTTCAGTCGTCATTGCTTGTGTAATATTGAATGCCACCAATTGTGCTAAGCATAATCAAATACTACCAAGAGCCTTTCTATCAAGAATTGTCCAGTCCTTGTCAGAAATGCTTGTTGATTTATTTGCTTTTCCTTCCAACAGCTCCATAGATCCTTCTGATAGAGATAGTCCTCCATTTGCATTTTCCATAATTGAAAGTTTTTTCCATTAAACTTTCCTACCTTTAGCCCACCCTCGTCTACCATTACTCCCACTCAACCATGAGACTCCCACTAAACCATGATATCTTCCTGCAGAGGAAAACTAAAAACAACCTCGCTCTGATACCACTTGTTAGGATTAATAAGATAGAAATAAAAATTATGTGTAAATATAACCAATATGAGAAAAAACATAAACCACATAGAAGAGAACAAAAGACACAAAGATTTAAGGTGGTTCACCCAATCCGTGGGCTACGTCTACCAACATCAAGTCTAATATTTTATTATCCAGTGATTACAACCTAATTACAATATGTAATCCATTACAACACAATTCTACCGCAAGTATTAAAACCATACATTATGAAATTCCTAACCCTAAGCCATATTATACAATATTTTTCTGCTTTAGGGTTAGAATGGGTTGCAAATATGTCAGCCCGAAAATAGCAGGAGGAAAAGTGTACAGTACTTTCCTGATCAGTCACCACAAGCTAACTATACTCTCTAAGATGGTCTTGTGGGTCTAATTTACTCTTATATTTGTCATATTTTGGAAAGACCACATTTATTGGGAAAGGTGCCATAACTAGGCTCTTATCAAAAGGAAATGGGTGTTAGGAATAGTCCCAAGAGATAATTGAGAAGCGGGGGGGGATTGAATCAGTTATCTATAAGATTCAATTCTTTATCCAATTAAGTATACTTAAACATAAAGCGTAAACACAATGAAAGAACATATGAACACAACACCAATATTTTGGTTACGGGGAAACCCAAATAGGTAAAAGCTCTGGTGAGAATTGACACCCACTAATATTTTGTACTAGTATATTATTATCCTTGTTAGAAGATCCTTAACCCTGTTAGGAGCTTCTTTACAATATATTTACTTCAGTAGACCTAGTCAAGGGTCAGACCCTGTTAGGAGTCTTTTACAATAGTCCTTGTTAGGGGAGAGGACACACTGTCCAAGAGCTCACTGCTCAAAGGGGTGAAGGCTACAACCTTCTAAATAATAGATACACACTATATCTAGATCTTAGTGAACTACGCTTTGACCTACTGTTTGGATCAGTTCCAATGTATAGAATAAATACTTTACTTGGTCACAAAGACCTTCCTCTGATGGTTCTATACTTCACACACTCTACTATGCTCTTCTTGATCAACCATGAACCACACTCCAGCAATCAAAAATGACTTCTTATAAATATCTATCCTCTAAATGATATAATCAAGTTATCCTATTAGAACCACCTTGAAATCATATTAGAGAAACCATAACAAACTTTGATAAATATTTTGTCGACTCTACTATGCACGCAACACATTTTGGGACATATTCAATAAGATAATTGTAGATGCATGCTACATACTGTCGGCTCTACCAAAGCAAATAGATATTTCTCCTCAAGTTGAATTACTTCATGCACTCTTAACCCAACATCAATAACTCTTATCTAAGCTTAACTCCAAGGGTGCATACCCAAATGATAGGGGCAACTCCAGAACCAATAAAATCTATGTCGGCTCTTCTGACTAAACATAGGAAACTGCTACTGGTGAATAGCATCTGCATAAATTCACTTCTACTAATCAACAAACTATGCGTCCATGAAGGAAATATCACTAGCATGTCTTCAACATATACCCAAGTGTGCAAGGCTCCATGATAAATGTACGGACAACCATACACAGAACACTGCCTGTTACTCGTCACGAACACTATTGACACAAGCTGTTGTATAACTATCTGTACTAATAGTTAACCTCTATGCCCATGATATCATGTCCATGCTACATATACTAAAAGCTTACTACATAAGACTTCTACGCATGCTACTTTCCATATGTTGTCATCAATGACAAACATATAGTTAGTACTGGCTTGCTGGCAAATCTCCAACAATCTCCCCCTTTGGCATTGATGGAAACATGTGGAATGAAAAATCACCATCAACTCAAATGAACATTTTTTTTATAACATTCTCCATTTCCTCTTCAAAACTCCCCCAAAGATGAGTTCTCCATTTGCTGCAATATTTTCCAACATTCTTCATTTCCTCAACTGAACTGTTGTCATAACTGAATACTGCTCCCCCTCAGTATATTATTCCTCCTTTTTACTTTCATTTTTCATGAATCTATATTAATCCCCCTTTGAAATCAATGGAAAAGGGTGCCATTCATTTTAATCACCAATACTACTCCTCAAGTAGAGTAGTCAACCTTTCATCAGTCTGTTAGGACTGATGCCTTTTCTTCTTTCTTTAAGCAAAATCAGAGAAGGGAATTACTCCCAACTTCTCCCTGAGATACACAAAAGTATCCTTAGGAAAAGGCTTTGTGAATATGTCTTCCAATTGATTTTTAGTACTCATATAGTCAAGCTTGACTTCTTTCTCTGCCACTTTCTCTCTTAGGAAGTGATACTTGATCTCAATGTGCTTTGTCTTTGCATGCATCACATAGTTTTTAGACATATTGATAGTGTTAGTGTTATCACAATAAATAACAATAAGATAATCAATCTGAATTCCAAAATCTTTTACCATTTGCTTGATCCAAACAATTGTAAAATAATTCAGAGCTACTGCAACATACTCTGCTTCTGTTGTTGACTGAGAGATACGATTTTATTTCTTGCTTGTCCAACTGATAAGTCTATCACCAAGAAACACTACTCCACCTGATGTACTCTTTCTGTCATCAATGCATCATGCCCAATCTCCATCAATATACACATTAAGCTCAACATTTTCTAAATTAGGATACCATAGACCATAATCTATAGTGCCCTGCAAGTATCTAAATATTCTTTTTATTGCCATGAGGTGACTTTGCTTCGGCTCTACTGTAAATCTTCCAAAAATACCAACTGCATTGGAAATATCAGGTTTGGTTTGAGTAAGATATATGATTTTACTAATCATAGACTTGTATAATGTTGTATCCACTTCTAGTGAGTCATCTTCTTTTGTAAGCTTGCATCCAGTGATCATAGTTGTTCCTACTGGCTTGCAATCATCCATCTTAAATTTTTTCAATATTTCTTTCACATACTTGGACTGATTAATAAAAAATCCTTTTTCTGTTTGCTGCACATTTAGTCCTAAAAATTATTTAATAGGACCAATTATACTCATCTCAAACTCACTCTACATTTCTTTGGCAAATTCTGTACTTAGTTTTTCATTACCTCCAAAGATAATGTCATCAACAAATATAGCTACAAGTAGTAGACCTTCAGATGTCTCTCTGATGAATAGATTACAATCTATTGCACCTTTCTTAAATCCAATCTTGGTTAGATATCCATCAAGTCTTTCATACCAGGCTCTAGGGGCTTGATTAAGTCCATAGAGGGCTTTTTTCAATCTACATACCATATCAGGTCTGTCTGATAAGGTGAATCCTTCTGGATGTTCAATGTATACTTCTTCTTTCATTTCTCCATTCAAGAATGCTGAGTTGACAACCATCTAATAAACTTTGAATTTTTTAAATGTTGCAAATGTTAGAAACAACTTAATAGCTTCTAACCTGCTTACTGGTGCAAAGGTGTCTAAATAGTCAATACCTTCTCTTTGCGCATATCCCTTACATACCAATCTTGATTTATTTCTTACTATTGTACCATCTTCATTCATCTTGTTTCTAAATATCCACTTTGTTCCAATCACATTTTTATCATTAGGTCTAGGGACCAATTCCCAAGTATCATTCTTAATAATCTAATCTAGTTCTTCTTTCATAGTATTATGTCAATCACTATCATTACATGCATCTTCAACACTTAAGGGTTCAATTTGAGATAGTAAACATACTACATCATTGTTTGCTTGATTCTTTGATTTTGATCTTGTTGTGACTTTGATGCTCTAATCTCTAATGATGTCATCCTTAGAATGATATATAGAAGTTAACTTTGGAACTTTAGGTGATGTTGACTCATTAGCCTTTGGAGTTTCTGCTTCACTTGTCTCAGGGTCATTGAATAATACATCAATGCTATCAAACATTTTTTCAATAATTGTCTCACTAGTGGAAGGTCTGGGTTCTTCTTCGATCATAGGTTAGTAATCATGATCTTTCTTGAACCATAAAATTTTCATCAATCTTAACATGAGCACTCGCAATGATCTTCTTTAACCTTAAATTGTAACATCTATAAGCTTTTCTTTTAGTAGAATAACAAAGGAAAATACCTTCATCACTTCTTGCATCAAACTTGCCTACTGCTTCATCCCTGTTGATGTAGCACTTGCTTCCAAAGATTCTAAAGTATTTTACTATGGGAACATTACCAAACCATAGCTCATAAGGTGTTTTGTCTGTTCCTGGTCTTAATTTTATTCTATTGATGGTATAGACTATTGTATTGACTGCATTTCTCTAATAGGTGTGTGCAACTTTTCCTCCAATCATGATGGTGTGCATTGTATCAAGGATGATCCAATTCCTTCTTTCTACAATTCCATTCTGCTGAGGGGTTCTAGGTGCACTTAACTGTCTCTTTATGCCATGTTCTTCACAATACTCATAGAATCTGTTAGAGGTGAATTCTCCTCCTCTATCTGATCTCAAACATTTTATCTTTAGTCCAGATTCATTCTCAACCTTAGCTTTGAATATTTTGAATTTCTCAAAAGATTCTGATTTATCTTTTAAGAATGCAACCCACATCATCCTAGTATAATCATCAACAAATAAAATGAAATACCTTTCACCATAATATGATCTTGTTTGAGCTGGACCAGATAGGTCTGTATGAATCAGATCCAACTTGTTCTCTACTAAATTGTGCTTGCTCCTAAATGAACAAAATATAGAGACAAATAGGAACTTGTTTAATCAATGAGCTTAGGGATAGGATAATTTACCATGAATTAGTGCAATAAATAGGAGCATACACCAAGAATAAGAAACAAGGATACAAGATTTTGAAGGGGAGAAAGCGTAAAAAAACCCCTGTGATATTAATGAAAGTGGCAAAAATAATGCCTAAGAATGAGAGAGAGAAAAAGAGAGAAAAAAGCTCATACAATAATCAAGAAGAAGAAGAATCTCTTCATATGAGAATGAGAAGAGAGATATCTCTTAATAGAGATGAGAGAAAGGAGTTACTTGTAACTCCCATTTCTATGTATGCCACATATCACTAGTGTGTGAGACAAGTGTAGGATTCCTCATAAGGAGGAATATCTATTTTCCTTAATAAATAAAATTACAAATATGACATGTCCTCCCACTTGAACTAGAGGACAAATACAATAGGATACCTTGGTTTATCCTCTAAATACATAAATATACCGAGGAAAGATTAAATTCTAACACCCCCCTTTAATCTTTACTTGGGGTAATTACATCAATAGGTATCAAATGTTTACAATGAATTTGAGATGATTCTTTTGAAAGAGTCTTCACTAAGATGTCTTTGGCTTGATCATCTTGCATGTCTTCAACTTGTTCTTTGGAGCTTGAATGGTACATAGGAATTTTGGCAAAGTGGATAGCATGTTGAGGAGAGCCCAAATCTTTAAGAGACCATTGCGATTCTTGAGATGCATTTATGTAGTTTGTATATTTATTTCCATTTAAAACTAGAGGTGGAGCATAATCAATACTTGAGCCTACAAAAAGGCAAAAACCACTAGTAGAGTGCCCATCATTGGGATCACCTAGTGCTGAATCAGTAACACTTTGAAAAAAATCATATTGTGAATCATGGGTCAAAGAATCATAAATGAAATCTTTAGTTGCATAAACCAAATTTGTAACATGTTCATGAGTTATAGAATCAAAAAATATAATCTTTAGTTGCATAAGACAAAGCTATAGTGTATTCATCATAATATGAAGCATTAATAGGAGAGTTAATATAAGCATCATTATTATTAACTTCCCCAACAATCATAGGATTAGTACTATCATCATGAATTTCATCTTAAGTAATAAACATATCTTGCAAAGTGTCATTAAGAAAGGTAGATATAATTTCATCTTCTTGGTCAAACATATCATCAACAAGAGAGTAAGGAGTAAACAGATTATTACCATCATCATCAACCTATAACAAGTTATCTCTATGAGGAAAATAGGAAGCGAGGGGATCATCCCCAAAACAAGCATCATCACATTGGTCATCCCAAATAGGACAATCATTTAAAGGATACATAATGTCACAATGTGGTGTAGAGTTTTGATTTGTATGATTAATAAGGGGAACAGGTTTCTCATAAGTTTGAAATGTGTTCTCTAAGACATTCCAAGCCTGATGAGCCTCAATATAATCGGCGATAATGTAATATAAGTCTGGATTTAGTGAGAATCAAAAAGGTGTCGAGATTCAAGAAAATCAAACATGTGTGGCCTCCAAACAGAATAATTGGAACTAGTGAGTTTAAATTTCGGCATTGGCATAGACATGATGAAATAAAATTACAAATGAAATTGAATAGAAAGATATTATTATTAAAAAAAATAGTGATAATGGAATTAAAAGAATGTTACAACCTGCAAAAAAATGTTAGAAAATTGAATTTACTAAAAAATGGTTACTAAAATTTTTTTAGACCTGCACAGAAACGTTAGCAACAAAATAATAACTGGGTAACAAGGTATATTAGAAACCTGGAATAATAATAAAAAAAAAATCTAACTAAAAAACTAAATTGAAATTTAAAGAAACTTTCTTATAGTAGAAATGTGAATAATAACTTCAATTTCAAAAAAAGTTAATTTTAAAAAAATTTATTTAAAATTTAAAATTATAAATATTTAAAAAAAATTAAAAAACTTAATAATTAAAAAAAAACAAAAAAAACCCTTTTGATTAAGAAATAATCTAAACTATTTAATATAAATAAAGTAGATTTTAATAAGTTGAATTTTGAATAAGAACTTAGGAGAGATCGGTTATCAGTATTTTAATACGGAGATTTTTGCAACTTCATATGAAATTTATAAAAAGATTGCAGATAAAAGAAATTATACTCTAGTTGATTTTCATAGCTAAAGTCTGATGATAGATACCTGCTAAATTTAAATTTAAATTTTGAAAAAAAAGAGGCCACCTTAAGATTAGAGAAATCCATGTGAAAAAAAAAGAGGCAGAGATTTTGAATTTACTGAAACTCCAAGAAACCAAGAATCTAAACGCATTTACTGGATAGCCATAGCCATAGCCACTGCTACTTTGCTTTGAAAAGAATAAACTTCTATCTAAAAAAGAATATGAAGCAACAAATAAATCTCAGTTTTCTGTTGAAGTCTAAAAGTCTAAAAAACTATAAGGTTACTTATACAAGCAAGAGATGTTCAAACTGAATCTTAGCTACAAACCAACGAGCTCTCAAATACAAACTTCCTACTGAAAGAAAGCCAAATGACTAATGGAAAGACCCTTTTAACCAACAATCAAATCAATTTGGTTGGAGAAGTAAGTTAGGGATAGTTATTATAGCCACAGATGGATAGACGTTGAAGAAACGCCTCAGCTGAACATTGTGTCATGGACTGCTATTATAGCTGGATGCGCACAAAATGGGTTTGATGAAAAAGCTTTAGTTTATTTAAGAAAATGCGATTGATTGGGGTGATGCTGAACTCTACAACCTTAGCCAGCAGAGATGAGTGAGGGTACAATAAATAATAGTGGAGCAAAATTAAAGAATTAATCTAAAGGATAAAGAACAGCTACCGAAAGATCTCGCTCTAAACAATTTGAGGAATGAATGTTGCATGTATCCTAATGTTACATGCAAAAAGAACGATGTAAAGATGTGGAGGGTTAGAGAACAGAGCACGAAAAATGACTTTGAGGGCTGAGACAAATTTGAGGGCCGATACAAACTTAAGCATAACCAGTGAAAATGAACTACAACACTCTATGCAAATACAACCAGAGAGAACAAAGAAAAAAAAGGAGCCAAGCGCTAATACAGCATCCGGAGAGCACGAGGCTTTAATTGATAATACTATTTCAAAATAGCGCAGGCTGAGAATGATGAAAAAAAATGAACAAGCAAGGAAAAAAAAGGGTGAAGAGGAGATGCTGAAAAGAACAATAAAAAAATCGTATCACAGACTAAAGTAGGAGCGAGAGCCTTTAAAACTAAAAAAAATGCACAAATCAAAACTAAGAAGCAGAGAATAAGGAAGTGCAGCTAGGATGGGCGCAAATGAAGGGGCTACAAAGATGGAGCCAAATAAAGTAGATAAAGAGATCGCAGCTAAGGAAAAAAATGGTGCCGAAGGAACAAATTAGACTCCTTGTTGATCTTTGTTTCTAACTCAGGGACCCAAAACAAAGCAGAAACTGAAAAAGAGTAAAAAAAAATGTTAGCAGAATAAATGATTGCAAGAAACTAGAATTCTAGAATAGCAAACAAAATCAAACCTGACAATAATAATAATAACCAGCATGCAATCTAAATTGAAAGCCGAAAAGGGTAGGATAAGAAATCCACTGCAACAAAAAGAAAAGAATATACACTTATTGCATTAGAATAAAAAAAAATCTCTATGGATTTGAATAGGCTAATCTGATAAAAAAAACTCTTAACCTCTAAAGAAAAAAAAAGTGTAAAAGCAATGCAAAGATCTATGAAATAACAAAGTGCTACAATATGAGATTACTAAAAAAAATGGCAAAGATCGATACAGAACCAAATCTTTTTAATTTACTAAAAGCAACAGACATTAAACATGTAATGGAAAAATTTTTGCACGTTAATAGCATCACAGGATTCTAAAAAAAACTTTGAATAGATCTGCGTGCAGAGGAAAAAGATTAGGAATAAGAAATGCATGCAATGATAGATATTTTCAAAAAAAATGTCTGCAAGGAACATGACTAATTTTGGAAACTAATAATTGTAATTTGAAAAAAAGTTCTATTCATGCAAGAACCCGAAATTAGAAACTTTTAATTCTTTAAAAGTTTTCAATATAATAAAATAAAGAAATTAAGAAGCTTTATTGTAGGAGATTTGTAGAAGAGAGAGTCGAGAAGCTCCAATTTTTTTTTTAAAATTCTATTAGTATTAAAAATATTATAATATCAAACAAAATTTAATAATATGATAAAATGAAGATTTTGATAGATTTAAATTTGCAAAATTATCTTTATCAGAAATGCAACTAAACCTGCACAAATTAAGACAAAAAAAGACCAATAGTTAAATGGGTTTTGGTGGTAAACTAGCCAAAACAAAAAAAAAAAATCAATTTTTTTTCTCTTAAACAAATTAGTAAAAAAAACTAGTAAAGAACTCTCTCAAGAGTCTCTGAATTGGAGTACTCCAAGATATGTTAGCTCCTTCACCTGTACACTCAATAAACAATTAAACCAACCTGCTCTGATACCATGTTAAAATAATAACAAAATATAGAGACAAATAGGAACTTGTTTAATCAATGAGCTTAGGGATAGGAGAATTTACCATGAATTAGTGCAATAACTAGGAGCATACACCAAGAATAAGCAACAAGGAGATGAGATTTTGAAGAGGGAAAAGCATAAAAAAACCCTCATGATATTAATGAAAGTGGCAAAAATAATGCCTAAGAATGAGAGAGAGAAAGAGAGAGCAAAGCTCATACAATAATCAAGAAGAAGAAGAATCTCTTCACATGAGAATGAGAAGAGAGATATCTCTTAATCGAGATGAGAGAAAGGAGTTACTTGTAACTCCCATCTCTATGTATGCCACATATCACTAGTGCGTGAGACAAGTGTAGGATTCCTCATAAGGAGGAATATCTATTTTCCTTAATAAAGAAAATTACAAATATGACATGTCCTCCCACTTGGAGTAGAGGACAAATACAATAGGATACCTTGGTTTATCTTTTAAATACATAAATATACCAAGGAAAGATTAAATTTTAACAATATATATATATCAATATATATATATATATATAACAATTTTTTAAATTAATTTTTAAAATAATATTATAATATATATGTTTCTGTACGTATAATTTATAATAAAAAACTAAAAAAATATAATTAGAAATATACTAAACTAAAATACTCTAAAATAAAAATAAATCCCTAGATTATTGCATCGCAACAATTTAATACAAACTTAGGTTGGGGTCTCATGGGATGGAGCTTTCTTGAAAATATTTTATAAAAAATCACACAAGAATTGCATTAAGATTTAAAGAAAACTCCTTAAATAATGGCACATCTAGTTAAAAATTAAAGAAAAAGTCCCCAAGCAAAATGACAGATTTTTTTTACTTCTTACTAACAATTTTAAAATTTTATAGTTGTCGTTGATCCGTTGGGTTTCTAGCACCTAACCAGTTAACAATTAAGAGTTTATGTTGGTTCAATCTCTAAATTATTAGATATGGTAGGTCGTATTAATGTAATTTCTTTTAAATACATATTGTTTGTCTATATTATGATTGAATAGAAACTTCCAAACTAGGGTGTTTTGAAGATCCTAATTAATGAACATTTTTTTCTATATTATGTGAACTAGAGATAGTAACATCATACTTTTCCAATAAAGAACATTACACCTTGAGAATTAGTAGCAGCCGTGCATAGTCAACTCAGGAGATGAAATAACACTTATTGACCTTGTAGGCACTTATCAGTGCAATATTGATAGTTAACTTATAAATATTATATAAGTTTCAAAAACCACTATGAAAGGTTCTTATATCATCCTTACTAATTGACATTTCCAATAAGATAAGTTGTGCATAAATATATGGATTCAACCAACGAAAATTTTGAATGAGATCCAAATAAGGCATTATTGATCTTCGCAGTGGAAAGCAAAACATAAGTTACGTAGTGTCTGAGGATTTCTAATTTTTTTTACATTAATTGTGAAATTTTTTAATACAAATTCCACAACTATTTATCATTCAAACATTAATCTAAATGTAATGATATAAAATATTTTATATTTAATTTAGTTAAAAAAACTTTCTTTTATAAGATTTTTCTTTCAAGATATATGATTAATCATATATCTACATATTTGATGTCTTCGAAACATATCAAATCTATATTTCCTTTCTAGTCACAATTTTAGTTGTGAGGACATAAATCATGGAACAATATTAACAATAAATATTATAACAATATTTCATTTCTTTCATTGTGGTGATGGATCAAAAAGTGTGATTCAAAACATTGATGCAAAAACAAGAACAAATAATCAATTCTAGAAATAACTATGCACAATACTATAGATTGTGGAAAATTGCTAGCTTTATAGACCATACTGTCAAAATAGTATAAAAAAAAATCATCTATCCACAATATAGACTATACTATAAAAAATGATACATTATAACATCATGTATTTTGGATATGACAAGAATTAGAGCAAGGTCAATCCTTTAGGCCTGGGATGTAGATGTAGACGAACTTCCTGTTAGGAATAGTCCCAAGAGATAACTGAGAGGGGGGGGGGCATGAATCAATTATCTACATGTTTCAATTCTTTATCCATTAAGTATACTTAAACATAAAGCATAGACACAATGAACGAACACTTGAACACAACAACAATATTTTGGTTACGGGGAAACCCAAATAGGTAAAAACTCTGGTGGGAATTGACACCCACTAATAATCTGCACTAGTGTATTATGATCCTTGTTAGAAGATCCTTAACCCTATTAGGATTTGTCTTTATAGTGCATTTAGTATAGTGACCTAGTCAAGGGTCAGACCCTGTTAGGAGTCTTTTACAATTAACCCTGTTAGGGGTCAGGACGCACTGTCTGAGAGCACACTACTCAGAGGGGTGAAGACTACAACCTTCTGAATATCAGATACACACTATATCTAGATCTTGGTGAACTGTGCTTTGACCTATTATTTGCATCAGTTCCAGTGTATAGCACAAACTCTTTACTTGGTCACATAGACCTTCTTCTGATGGCTCAACACTTCGCACACTCTCATCTTCTCTTCACATTCAACTATGAACCATACCTTAGCAATCACAAATGACTGCCTATAAATATCTTTCCTCTAAATGAAATAATGAAGTTAGCCTATTACAACCACCTTAAAATCATAATAGAGAAATAACAACAATCTTCTACAACATCTCATTCGGCTCTACTAAGCACGCAACACAAACTGGGACCTGTCCAAATCAATCAGTGTAGGCGCATGCTACACATTGTCAGCTCTACCAAATTAACCGATACTTTCTCCTCAAGATGAATTACATCATGCACTCTTAACTGAACATTCTTAATTTTTCTTTGATCACTAATCCAAGGGCACATACCGAAATGATAGGTGCAACTCTTGTACTAATAAAATCTCTATCAGGTCTTTTGGATAAACATATGAAACTTCGACTGGTGAATATCGACTTCATAACTTCACTTCTACTAATCATTAGACTCTGTGTCCATGAATGTAACATCACTAACATTTCTTCATCACATATCCAAATGCGCAAGCCTCCATGATAACTGTACAGACAATCACTCACAGAACACTCCCTGTAACTCTGTTAGGAACATTGCTAACACAAGCTGCTACATAACTATCAGTACTAACAATTAACCTTTGTGTCCATGATATCATGTTGATAACATGTCCATGTTTCATATACTCAAGCCTTACTACATAAGTCCTCCATGCATGCTACTTACCCCATGTTGTCATCAATGACAAACATATAGTCGGCACTAGCTTGTTGAAAAATCTCCAACAATCTCCCCCTTTGGCATTGATGGGAACATATGGACTGAAAAACAACACCAATCTAGATAAGAAATTGTTTTATAAAATTCCCCATTTCCTCATCAAAACTCCCCCAAGGATTAATCCACCATTTGCTGTAATATTCTTCAATATTCTCTATTTACTCAACTGAACTGCTTCCATGACTAAATACTACTCCTTAGTATATTACTCCTTTTCTTCTATTCTTCATGACTCTATATATTACTCCCCCTTTGACATCAATGGAAAAGGGTGCCAATTACTTTAAGCAATGGTACTACTCCTGAAGTAGAGTAGTCAACCTTCCATCAGTCTGTGAGGACTGATGCTCTTTCTTCTTTCTTCTAAGCAAAATCAAGGAAGGGAATTACTCCCAACTTCTTCCTGAGATACCAAAAAGTATTATTTGGCAAGGGCTTTGTGAATATGTCTGCTAACTAATCTAAATTACTCACATAGTCCTCTAACTAATCTTTAGTACTCACATAGTCCAACTTAAATTCTTTCTCTGTCAGTTTCTCTCTTAGGAAGTGATACTTGATCTCAATGTCTTTTGTCTTTGCATGCATTACCAGGTTCTTTGACATGTTGATAGTGCTAGTGTTATCACAATGAATAACAATAGGATAATCAATCTGAATTCAAAAATCTTTTATCATTTGCTTGATCCAAACAATTTTAGAACAATTCAGGGTTGCTGCAATATACTCCACTTCTGTTGTTGACTGAGAGATACAATTTTTCTTCTTACTTGTCCAAGTGACAAGTCTGTCACCAAGAAACATTGCTCCTCCTGATGTTCTATTTCTATCATCAATGCATCATTCCCAATCTGCATCAGTATATACATGAAAATCAACATTTTCTAAATTGGGATACCATAGACCATAATCTATAGTGCCTTGTAAGAATCTAAATATTCTTTTTACATCCATGAAGTGACTTTGTTGAGGCTGTGCTGCAAATCTTCCAACTATGCCAACTACATTGGAAATATTTGGTCTAGTTTGAGTAAGATAAATGAGTTTTCCAATCATAAACTTGTACAATGTTATATCTACTGCTGGTGAATCATCTTCTTTTGTAAGCTTGCATCTAGTTATCATAGATGTCCCTACTGGCTTGCAATCATCTATCTTAAATTTATTTAATATTTATTTCACATACTTGGACTGATTAATGAAAATTTCTTTCTTTGTCTACTAGACATTTAATCCCAAAAAGTATTTGATAGGTCCAATCATGCTCATCTCAAATTCACTTTGCATCTCCTTAACAAATTCAGCACTAAGTTTGTCATTACCTCCAAAGATAATGTCATCAACAAATATAGCTACAAGTAGTAGTCCTTCAGATGTCTCTCTTATGAATAGATTACAATCTGTTGCTCCTTTCTTGAATCCAATTTTAGTTAGATATCCATAAAGTCTCTCATACCATGATCTAGGGGCTTGCTTAAGTCCATAGAGGGCTTTCTTTAATCCGCATACCATATCAGGTATGTCTTATAAGGTGAATCCTTCTGGCTATTCAATGTAAAATATTTCTTTAGTTCTCCATTCAAGAATGCTGACTTAACATCCATTTGATAAATTTTGAAGTTTTTGAATGTCGCATAAGTTAGAAACAACTTAATAGCTTCTAATATTATCACTAGTGCAAAAGTGTCTGAATAATTTCAATACCTTCTCTTTATGCATATCCCTTACATACTAACCTTGATTTATTCCTTACTATTGTACCATCTTCATTCATCTTGTTTCTGAATATCCACTTTGTTCCAATCACATTCTTATCACTAGGTCTTGGGACCAGTTCCCAAGTTTTATTCTTGATAATTTGATCTAGTTATTCTTTCATAGCATCATGCCAATCTGAATCATTATATGCATCTTCAACACTTAGATGTTCAATCTGAGATAGTAAAGATACTGCATCGTTGCTTCCTGAATTCTTTGTTTTTGATCTTGTTGTGACTTTGCTACTCTGATCTCCAATGATGTCATCCTTAGAATGATATCTAGATGTAAACTTTAGAACTTTAGGTGATACTATCCTATCTGCCTTCTGAGTTTCTTCTTCACTTGTTTCAGGGTCATTAAACAATACATTGATATTGTCAAACATCTCTTCAACTACTGTCTCACTAGTGGAAGGTCTGGGTTCTTCTTCAATCATAGGTGACTAATCATGATATCTTTCTTGAACCATAAACTTTTCATCAATCTTAACATGAGCACTTTCAATGATCTTCATCAATCTTAAATTGAAATATCTATGAGCTTTTATTTTAGTAGAGTAACCAAGGAAAATACCTTCATCACTTCTTGCATCAAACTTGCCTACTGCTTCAACTCTCTTGATGTAGCACTTGCTTCTAAAGATTCTAAAGTATTTTACTATGGGAACATTACCAAACCATAGCTCATAAGGTGTCTTATATGCATTAGGCCTCAATTGAATTCTATTGATGGTATAGACTCTTGTATTGACTACATCTCTCCAATAGGTGTGTGAAACTTTTCCTTCAATCATGATGGTGTGCGTTGTATCTAGGTTGATCCTATTTCTTCTCTCTACAATCCCATTCTATCGAGGGTTTCTAGGTGCACTCAACTGCCTTTTTATGCCATATTCTTTGCAGTACTTATAGAATCTATCAGAAGTGAATCCTACACCTCTATCTGATCTTAGACATTTTATCTTTAGTCTAGATTCATTCTCAACTTTAGCTTTGAATAATTTGAAATTATCAAAGGCTTCTGAATTATCTTTTAAGAATGCAACCCACATCATTCTAGTATACTCATCTACAAAAAAAATGAAATACCTTTCACCATAGTATGACATTGTTTGAGTTGGTCCACACAGGTCTATATGAATCAGATCCAACTTGTTCTTTGTTGAATTGTGCTTTCTTCTGAATGAATTCCTCACATGCTTTCCCATCAAACATTCCTACAAATAGTATCAACTAGTTTTTTATGCTAGGTAGGTCTCTAACTACCTTCACATTACTTATCTTTACTATGTTATCAAAATTGATATGACATAGTCTTTTATGCCATAGGCAACTGTCATCAATTTTAGCAACAAAACAACTTGCTTCTGAATTAAGTTGAAAAACATTACCTTTAGTCTTTGAACCTGATGCAATCATAACACCATCATTTTTGTTAATGATGCACTTATTGTCTTTGAATTCCAACTGATAACCTTGTTCAAGTAACTTCCCAACACTGAGAAGGTTATCTTTCAAACCATCTACATAGAGAACATTATCAGTGTTGTTCTTTATGTCCAATGTGATAGTTCCTCTACCAATGATAGGTTTAGGAGTGTTATCTCCAAATCTAACCATGCCACCATTGTATTTTTCTAGATGAACAAATCTGTCTTTATCACCTGTCATGTGATGTGAACAACCACTATCTATAATCCAGTCTGTCCTTATGTCAGCTTGTGAAATCAATGCTAGTTCTTATTCCTTTTTCTCATCTTAATGATCTATTTCATTATTCATTTTATCTATAATAGAAATGAATCCAATTTCTTCTTCAATTGAATCATCATCTGATAGTCCATCTCTAGCATAATAACATTCCTTTGAGTATTTAGGCTTATAGTCATTTTTGAACTTTTTAGCTCTTGTAGGACACTTGGATGCAAAGTGACCAATCTTATTACATGAAAAGAATTTAAATGGAAATTGACCTTCATATTTCCCTTTTCCTTTCTTTTCTCTTTTAGCAATCATAGCAATGAAATCATCTAGTGCTTTCTCTTCATCATCATCATTTTCAAAATTGCCAGAAGTGTTTGCAAATTTCTTACCATGGACTGATGTTTTCAAGGTTGTTTCACTTTTAGATTCTGTCTTTAATCTTGAAATCTCAAAAGCTAAAATTTTTCTAATCAAGGTCTCTCTTTTGAAATTTGATGTAAGTTGCATGGTCTCATCAAGGATCTTGATCTTGTTTTCATACTCTGTGGTGAGAGTAGTCATCAATTTATCCATAATGTCTTCCTCTAAGATCTCTCCACCATTATTTCTGATTCCAACAATTGCTTCATTGATCATTTTATTGTAAGCTTTGATTTTTTCTTTAGGTAGAATCTCTAATGTATTGTATCTTTTCTTCCATTTTTTTTTCATGCATCCTTTTCTTGTTTATCTCCTTCAAACATGTCTTCTAGGTGCTTCCATATCTTGTAGGCTATGTCTACTTTCTTTATCTTTGAGAACTCATTATCAGATAGGGAGCTGATAAGGGCTTCTTTGGCTATTGCATTCTAATGGAATAAATCCTTCTGCTTGCTAGTAGCATCTTCCTTTGCAAGATCTTCTAGAGAGGGGTTCTAAACTTCTTTGATAGCCACTTCAAAAGAAATGCACTGCAAATGAGTCATCATCTTGTTCTTCCAATCAAGATAATTCTCTCCATCAAACTTAGGAATATCTTTTCTAAAGAATGCCATCTGATCAACCTCAAGCTATTAAACTTTCTCTCTGAGGCACTTGGCTCTGATACCAATTATTAGGAATAGTCCTAAGAGATATCTGAGAGGGGGAGGGGGGGTTGAGGGGGTCAATCAGTTATCTACAAGTTTCAATTCTTTATCCAATTAAGTATACTTAAACATAAAGAATAGATACAATGAAAGAACACTTGAACACAACAATAATATTTTGGTTATGGGGAAACCCAAATAGGTAAAAACCCCGGTGGAAATTGACACCCACTAATAATCTACACTAGTGTATTATGATCCTTGTTAGAAGATCCTTAACCCTATTAGGAGTTGTCTTTACAATGCATTTAGTATAGTGACTTGTTCAAGGGTCGGAACCTATTAGGAGTCTTTTACAATTAACCTTGTTAGGGGTGAGGACGCACTATCTGAGAGTGTACTGCTCAAAGGGGTGAAGACTACAAACTTCTGAATATCAGATATACACTATATCTAGATCTTGGTGAACTACGCTTTGACTCACTGTCTAGATCAGTTCCAATGTATAGAAAAAACTCTTTACTTGGTCACATTGACCTTCTTCTAATAGCTCAACACTTTGTACACTCTGCTCTACTCGTTACATTCAACTTTGAACCATACCTTAGCAATCACAAATGACTGCCTATAAATATCTTTCCTCTAAATGAAATAATCAAGTTAGCCTATTAGAACCACCTTGAAATCACAATAGAGAAACAAAAACAATCTTCTACAACATCTCAATTAGCTCTACTAAGCACGCAACACAAACTAGGACCTGTCCAAATCAATAAGTGTAGGTGCATGCTACACACTGTCGGCTCTACCAAATTATAATGCCCCGCCAGAGAACCCAAAAGAAACTAACCTAGAACATGATACTAAGTTTGGTGAACAATTTTTTTTCTAAAGTTTACATTTAAGATATACATTCACATGAAAGCATTAACCATTAACTCACATAACACACATCATAAACATAGGTTACAAATCTAGTGGGTCCCATGACGTAGTATTACTTTCTAACATAACTCATTAATAACATAACAAAAGATTCCATAAAACAAATTCAACAATTACATTGTAATAATTACATTTGTACAATTAGCTCATGAGTTTTTGTCTCTTTCCCTATTTTGTTTTCTTCCTTGATTGTTTACAAATATATTTACATTCCCTAATGTAGTTCTTTGTTATTTGAAAACAAAATATTTTATTTACTATGGTAATTAAATTTTGACTGTCTTTTTTTTATAGAGATTAGGTTTTCACACAGATTGGTCTTTTTCACTAAAATTGTTTTTTTCTTAACAACCCAATAATTTATTTAAACCAAACTATAGTGCAAACTATGTTAAGATTAATTTATCATTTTCTAAGAGTTTTAGGATGTATTTTCTCTCCAAATTCAGACAGCATAACCCTACTATGCCAAGTTTACATAAAAATATGGAATAGCAAATCTATGAGTTTACTAAACCCTCAAATTGAAAACATAACTAATAATAGATCTAATCTATAAATCAAATCAAACATAGTAATCTACTGAAAGTTCTACTGATGGAATCATAGGAAAGTTCCTCAAACACCTACCTTGACTCCAATGCTAGAAACTGAATTAGATTGCTTGTAGAATGTTGAAACTCTCAGATCTAACAATAGAAAAACTCAACCTACAGATCTGAATCATAGTGCATGCAAATCTCAAATCCAGATGCAAACAATCTTCACCCAAAAATTGAAGCACACACACAAAAAATTAAGAACACCAAGAAATCTCAAAATCTCCAAAAGCTCCTTCCACAAATCTCCAACAACCTGATTCCATCCAAATGAATGCTAATTCCCCCTATTAGGGATTCAACTCCACCATTCATGCAATCCCTAGATGACTCACAAATCAACTCCTAATCAAACTCACACTCTTGAGTTGAAAGAAAAAAGCTAATTAATAATTAAAAATATATATTTTTATGCACAACTCAACTTAGTCTCCTAAAGACAAGTTGTCTCATTTTTTAAAACATGACATATTCAAACTTAATAAAGCACATGTTAATATTAAAATCTATTATTAAATAATTTAATATTCCAAACAACATTAAATCAAGCAATTTAATAATTTAATATCTAATGAACATTATTAATCCTATTTTCACATAATTAATTAATTAAAACCAAATATCCTCATATTTGATTTTTAATTAATTAATATTCATACAAGACATAGAAAATAATTTAAATATTATTTTCCAAATATAGTGTTAATTTCCATGACTATAGAAAATCACTTAATCAAATAGTAATAAATCAAGATCATAAAATAAGCATACAAACTCAAAGAAGGGATCCACGAACTTTGTCACCTGAAAAATTCGGGTAGGGTAGTCAATAGATACTTATCAAACAATTAGGATAAATAGGCTTAGGATTGGATTTTGGATCCGTTTTGTCTCCCCTCTCTTACCATTTGAGATATTGCGATAAGGCACGCTCATCCTGACAATTCAGGGAAGATGATGCCTAGTACCTGCAAACCTACATACAGCACCCACATGTACAAACATATATAAATATATAACAGACAATGGTGGGGATCAGTCAATTGTGTGGATCTCACAAGCAATTAACTATGACTCCGTCTCTCAACCACATCAAGCACGTCATACATAAATATAAAACAAACACGTCAACCATACACATGAAAGTATGGAGTCAGTAAAACCACAAGCATTAATGATTTCCTATCATATAATCTAACATCCTAAAGTAATCATAACATTAATAAAATCGGACTATGGGCGAGGTACTATATCCACCCCCCTTAGGATTAGGCTTACTTCTAGAAGCTTACAAATAGATGAGGATATATATATATCCCCCCAAACACAAAGCATTTACTAAAATAAAAATATAGCATCTGAAAAAAAGTCATCGAATAATAACATGATATGTAGTCATTAAGAACAATATAATTATCTAATTTAGGAACAAACTAAAAATCATATTGATTAATCATTCATTTACAATTCAAACAAATTAAAACCTTTATTCATTCATCATCATAGAAAAAATCTAGGTTCAATCGCATAAAGAACACACATTCATATCTATAACAAATAATAAGTTGAGAAGTTCATGAAAATCTATCTAGCTAATGCAACACTTACACAAACATATGGGGTACACAATGATTCTAATTTCACATGAAAAATATAGTACCATCTCCACAATGTCCTCCCTTATACATACTATTAGGGGCTCAAGATGAACATGATAGAAATAATACTTATCACAAAAAAGGGCCAACAATACCGAACATTCGGAGTAGCCACCACAAAACTCAATAGGTAAAACCCAAATGGGGGAATCACAAGTCTAGAATTAAATCATAGGAGATCTCTATTTTAACAATAAATTAAGTGTGACTAGTGTCACAAAATAGATAACGAAAAGAGAGTTAGGTGACTATTTCAATCATAAGAAAGTTCAAAAATTTCAATGCTAGCCCATACACAACACAAACAATTCATCAATCAAATAAAAATAAATCATCAATCATAACACATCCACATAACAAGGTGACTAGTAGTAGCCACACTCAAGGGAGTAATCGCTTCATTACATCCAAAGGTATTCCACCCTAGATGCATTAGAGAAGGTAACTATACACAGTAAATAGTCAAACACCTATGACAATTACTAGGCCAGTGATATCTCAAAAATATTAAAGAGAGAGTGAAGCATAAAAGTTTAGATGTAATTTAATGGTTATCAAAACAAAAAAAGGGTTATATGTCTATGTTTGGTTTCAAGTTTAATCTATACACAAAAAACCTAATGAGCATACATACCTAGAGTTTCGAGTTTAGAAACTCAGCTTTGATACCAAATGTAACGCCCCGCCAGAGAACCCAAAAGAAACTAACCTAGAATGTGATACTAAGTTTGGTGAATAATTTTTTTTCTAAAGTTTACATTTAAGATATACATTCACATGAAAGCATTAACCATTAACTCACATAACACACAAACATAGGATACAAATCTAGTTGGACCCATGACGTAGTATTACTTTCTAACATAACTCATTAATAACATAACAAAAGATTCCATAAAAAAAATTCAACAATTACATTGTAATAATTACATTTGTACAATTAGCTCATGAGTTTTTGTCTCTTTCCCTATTTTGTTTTCTTCCTTGATTGTTTACAAATATATTTACATTCTCTAATGTAGTTCTTTGTTATTCGAAAACAAAATATTTTATTTACTATGGTAATTAAATTTTGACTGTCTTTTTTTTTATAGAGATTGGGTTTTCACACAGATTGGTCTTTTTCACTAAAATTGTTTTTTTCTTAACAACCCAATAATTTATTTAAACCAAACTATAGTACAAACTATATCAAGATTAATTTATCATTTTCTAGGAGTTTTAGGATGTATTTTCTCTCCAAATTCGGACAGCATAACCCTACTATGCCAAGTTTACATAAAAATATGGAATAGAAAATCTATGAGTTTACTAAACCCCCAAATTGAAAACATAACTAATAACAGATCTAATCTATAAATCAAATCAAACATAGTAATCTACTAAAAGTTCTACTGATGGAATCATAGGAAAGTTCCTCAAACACCTACCTCGACTCCAATGCTAGAAACTGAATTAGATTGTCTGTAGAATGCTGAAACTATTAGATCTGACAACAGAAAAACTCAACCTACAGATCTGAATCACAGTGCATGCAAATCTCAAATCCAAATGCAAATAATCTTCACCTAGAAATTCAAGCACACACAAAAGATCAAGAACACCAAGAAATCTCAAAATCTCCAAAAGCTCCTTCAATAAATCTCCAACAACCTGATTCCATCCAAATGAATGCTAATTCCCCCTATTAGGGATTCAACTCCACCATTCATGCAATCCCTAGATGACTCACAAATCAACTCCTAATCAAACTCACACTCTTGAGTTGAAAAAAAAGCTACTTAATAAATAAAAAGATATATTTTTATGCACAACTCAATTTAGTCTCCTAAAGCTAAATTGTCTCATTTTTTAAAACATGACATATTCAAACTTAATAAAGCACATGTTAATATTAAAATCTATTATTAAATAATTTAATATTCCAAATAACATTAAATCAAGCAATTTGATAATTTAATAGCTAATGAACATTATTAATCCTATTTTCACATAATCAATTAATTAAAACTAAATATCCTCATATTTGATTTTTAATTAATTAATATTCATACAAGACATAGAAAATAATTTAAATATTATTTTCCAAATATAATGTTAATTTCCATGACTATAGAAAATCACTTAATCAAACAGCAATAAATCAAGATCATAAAATAAGCATACAAACTCAAAGAAGGGATCCACGAACTTTATCACCTGACAAATTCGGGTAGGGTAGTCAATAGATACTTATCCAACAATTAGGATAAATAGGCTTAGGATTAGGTTTTGGATCCGTGTTATCTCCCCTCTCTTACCATTTGAAATATTGCGATAGGGCACACTCATCCTAATAATTCAGGGAAGATGATGCCTGGTACCTGCAAACTTGCATACAGCACGCGCATGTACAAACATATATAAATATATAACAAATAATTGTGGAGATCGGTCGATCATGTGGATCTCACAAGCAACTATGACTCCATCCCTCAACCATATCAAACACGTCATACAGAAAGATAAAACAAACACATCAACCATACACATGCAAGTATGGGGTTAGTAAAACCATAAGCATTAATGATTTCCTATCATATAATCTAACATCCTAAAGTAATCATAACATTAATAAAATCAGACTAGGGGTGAGGTACTACATAAATTAACTGATACTTTCTCATCAAGATGAATTACATTATACGCTCTTAACTGAACATTCTTAATTCTTCTTTGATCACTAATCCAAAGGCACATACCAAATTGATTGGTGCAACTCTTGTACTAATAAAATCTCTGTCGGCTCTTTTGGATAAACAAAGGAAACTGCAACTAGTGAATATCAACTTCATAACCTCACTTCTACTGATCATTAGACTCTGTGTCCATGAATGTAACATCACCAACATTTCTTCATCACATATCCAAATGCACAAGGCTCCATGATAACTGTACGGACAATCACTCATAGAACATTGTTTGTAACTCTGTTAGGAACACTACTGACACAAGTTGCTACATAACTGTTTGTACTAATAATTAACCTCTATGTCCATGATATCATGCTGATAACATATCCATGCTTCATATACTCAAGGCTTATTGCATAAGTCCTCCACGCATGCTACTTACCATATGTTGTCATCAATGACAAACATACAGTCAACACTGGCCTGCTGGCAAATCTCCAACACTTCCCCTATTCCCTAACTTAGTTGTATTTATATTTCTTTTATTATTAATAAAAGGTATGATATATATTGGTAATTGAGGAGTTTTAGGGGTATGGAGAAATGTACCTCTAATTGTATTTAATCTATCAACTATCTTAGTCATATTAGGTTACACTTGAGGTCACTCTCTTGTGCAAAAAACCCAATCTATATAAACTATGTAAGTGATGCAGGAGCATCCTGGGTGTAAGAGCAATCTTGCATCACCCAAAAATATTTCTATTTTTATATTCAATGAGGGCTATCTTGTGCAGACCTGCTATTTATGGAAAGTTACTATTTTTGGTAATTTTCGTATGTGCTCAGAATGATCTGATTTCTTTCTTGGAGGTTCATTTTGGTCATATAAGTTTGTCAGTAAAGTTTCATTGCCAGATCAAGTGTATATTGGAAGATATTGAAGATTTTCGATATTGGCAGTAGGGTACAAAAACTTTGAACTCAGTTTTGAAAGCTTTAGAGGCCCCAGATGAGATCAAAAATTTCAGTGACGGGTGCTTGCATAGGTCAAGCCTGTAGAGAACTTCGTGACATTTCTGAAATGGGGTTATAATAGCCGATCGGGTCAACAGGTGATGATTTATGGTCTTTGGAAGTTGGGCCACCTGAAATGGCAGAAAATAATTTTCTTCAAAATTTCTGTTTAGGTTTCAAAGGTTATCTTGAGCCGACTACGATGTAATAAAATGTAAAATAAAATAATTCTACGTTTGGTTGGCCTTATTGGCTAAAATTCTGGAACCTTCCCATGCAGTGGAAAATTGCCTATATAAGGAAGGCTGTATTATTTTCTTAGACAGTTCAGAATAGTTCTGGGTAATAATTCGAGGCTTTGTCCAACAGAATATTGTAAGGGAATGCTCATGTGGCTTTGCATATTGTAATTCTAAAAGTTTGTAATTCCACATTTGTGGAGATAATAAGAAGCCAATTTTCTGTTTTTGCATATTATTGTTGTTTCTCTGTTTTAGTTATGTGTTTGTGGTATTAAGGGGAGCACCCTTCATCAAGTGGTATAAGAGCATGAGTTCCTGAGTGTGTAAATAGATCGCCGACTATGAAGCAATTTTCACCAGGACCATGGTTAGGGTTTCAGTGCGCATCGCGAAAATGCCTCCACGAAGAGAACGTGGCGGAAGAGCTGGTGCTGTGACACCTGAGGTTAGAGAGTTGCAGAGACAAGTGCGAGCATTGCAAGAAGAGATTCACAGATAAATGAATCTTAATGTCAGAGACAAAAGCGAGGATGAAGCTGAAGAAGAATATCAAGAAGGAGAAGTCGAAATTGTGAACTAGGAGGAAGAAAGACTTTTTCGAGCCATTTCCAAAATTGGGAAAAGACCTAAGATTGAGGTTCGTGCATTTTCTGGAAATCTTAACCCAGAAGAATTAATCGACTGGATGAATGAATATGAGAAATATTTTGAGTATGAAGATGTTGAGGATTCTGATAGGGTCAAATTTGCGAAGGCCAGACTGAAAGGTCATGCGAAGATCTGGTGGCAAGAGATTCAATTGGAGTGAAATAGAAGAGGAAAAGATAAAATCACAAGATGAGATCGGATGGTGGATAAATTGAAGCGACAGTTCATTCATGTTGATTATGAGCTTGACCTACTAAAGAAAATGCAAAGTTTGAAGTAAGCAAGAAGATCTGTTCAGGGGTATACAGAGGAGTTCTATCGACTCCTTATAAGAATAGGCCATGCAGAAGCTGATAAGGAGAAAGTTGCCCGATACCTTAATGAGTTAAGGCCAAGCATTCAGGAGGAGCTGAATCTGGTTTGAATGAACAGTATTGAAGAGGCATACCAGTTTTCCCTAAAAGTAGAGAAAAAATTGAACAAGAAGTTTGAGAGTAGACAAAATGGAAGAGGTCACAGTGGACGATCTGGTAGATGGCCATATGGTGGCCGAAATGAAGATTTGAAAAAGAAGGATGAGGCCAGTAGTAGCCAGAATCACAGAAGAAATAATTCCAATCATTTTCAAGACTAGAATAATAGAGATCAGAGAGGAAGAGGAAGAGGACAAGGAGCTGGAAGAGGTGGCTTCGGTGGAACATGTTTTCACTGTGGAGAAGAAGGTCATAGGGCATTTGAATGTCCTTAGCGCCAAGGAAGAATAGATAGGAGAAATGAAGGCCAGGCCAAAGTTGCACATGTAGATGAAGATGCCAGATCATCACATTCTGAAGATGCTGAAAGAGGAGAATTATTGATTAACAAAAAAGTCCTGCTAAGTGGTGAGAATGAACCTGAACAAAGGAGGAGCCTATTTCGCACTAGGTGCAAGTGTGAGGGTAAGTGTTGTGATGTGATTATTGATAGTGGAAGCACTGACAATTTAGTGTCATAAGAGATGGTGACAAAGCTGAAGCTCAAGAGACAGAAGCACCCACATCCATATCGGATTGCCTAGGTAAAGGATGACCACAAGGTCATGGTCAATGAATAATGCCTACTGAAGTTTAAGATTGGTGGGTACCAAGATGAGGTACTGTGTGATATCATATTTATGGATGTATGTCATATGTTGTTGGGTAGACCATGGCAGTTTGACAGATGTGCTGTACATGATGGTCGTGCAAATACCTATTCCCTGACAAAGGATGAAATGTGACATAAGCTGAAGCCATTAAATGACACAGAAGAAAAGGTATGTGGTAGTGCAAGGATAACTCTTGTTGATGGAAGAAAGTTCTTAGATGGTATGAGGCATGAGCATGCATGTTTTGCTTTAATTCCAAAAGCTAGTAAGGAGGAAGTAGAAGATGTTCCTGTAGAAGTTGCAGATTTGTTGAATGAGTTTCAGGATATTATATCTGATAATGTGCCTGATGGATTACCTACCACCAGTTAGGAAGATCAATCATCAGATGGACTTGATCCCAGGTGTGAGTTTTCCAAATAAGGCAGCACACAAAATGACACCTGCAGAAAGTGAAGAGTTGAATAGATAAGTACATGAGTTGTTGCAGAAAGGATTGATCCGTGTGAGTCTAAGTCCATGTGCTATACCAGTGGTATTAGCACCAAAGAAGAATGGAGAGTGGAGGATGTGTATAGATTCCAGAGCAATAAACAAAATCACAATCAAGTACAAGTTTCCATTGCCACGAATGGATGATATTATGGACTGTTTGAGTGGAGCTGTGTATTTCTCAAAGATAGACCTGAAGAGTGGGTATCATCAGATTCAGATCAGAGAAGGAGATGAATGGAAGACTACCTTCAAGACAAAGGAAGGACTATATGAGTGGTTAGTCATGCCTTTTGGGCTAATTAATGCACCGAGCACTTTCATGCGGCTCATGAGTGAGGTTTTGAAATAATTTCTGGGTAAGTTTGTCATTGTTTACCTACATGATATTTTGATCTTTAGTAAGACATTGGAGGAGCATATGATGCATATTTGTATGGTACTTGAGAAGTTGAGAGAAGAGAAATTGTTGATTAATTTGAAGAAGTGCAGTTTTGTGAAGAAAGAATTAGTGTATCTGGGATTTGTAGTTTCAGTAGAAGGTCTAAAAATGGACCCAGAAAAAGTACAGGCTATTCTTGAATGGCCTACTCCAAGGATTGCTACTGAAGTAAGATCTTTTCATGGCTTGGCTAGCTTTTACAAAAGGTTTATCAAAAATTTTAGCAGTATTTGTGCACCCTTGACTGAAACAATGAGAGGGGATAGAAAAGAATTTAAGTGGACTAACGGGGCGGAAAAGAGTTTCAATTGTTAAAATAAAAAGTTACAGAACAACCTGTTCTAGCACTTCCATATTTTAATAAGGTGTTTCAAGTAGATTGCGATGCTAGTGGTACTGCAATAGGAGCTGTTATGAGCCAAGAAGGTAAACCTGTTGCCTATTTCAGTGAGAAATTAAATGATGCCAAGAGAAAATATTATGTTTATGATCAGGAATTTTATGCTATAGTTCAGGCATTGAAGAAGTGGAGGCACTATCTGCTTCCTATAGAATTTGTTTTATATACTGATCATCAAGCTTTGCAATATTTGAATAGTAAAAGAAAGTTGAATCAAAGGCATTTGAAATGGGTTGAGTTTTTGCAGAGTTATACATTTGTTGTGAAACACAGGAGTGGAAAGTCTAACAGGGTTGCAGATGCTCTTAGCAGAAGGCAACTATTGCTGACAGAGATGCAGATTGGGGTGGTTGGGTTCAATGAACTCAAAAATTTGTATCAAGAGGATCTTGATTTTGGTGAAGCTTGGATAGCTTCTACAGAACCTATTACTCTAGACAGGACGAAATGGTTAGATTTCATCATCCAGGATGATATGTTATTCAGAGGGAGCCAGTTGTGCATTCCATGAAGTTCTATGAGGGAGAATCTCATCAAGGAGAAGCATAGCGGAGGATTGGCTGGACATTTTGGTCGTGATAAAACCCTTGCTTTGGTTAGTGAGAATTATTATTAGCCACAGTTGCAGCAAGATGTGAAGAATTTTGTACAAAGTTGCCAAGTATGTTAGATGGTGAAAAGAGTGAAGTAGAATACAGGGTTGTATCAGCCATTACCTATACCAGAGAAGCCTTGGGAGGATATTAGTATGGACTTTGTTCTTGATTTACCAAGGACACAACGGTGACATGATTCAATTTTTGTAGTAGTTGACAGGTTTTCGAAGATGGCACATTTCATTCCCTGCAAAAAGACCAATGATGGTGTTCATGTAGCAAAATTATTTTTCAGAGAAGTGGTGAGACTACATGGTTTGCCAAAGAGCATAGTTTCAGATCATGACACTAAGTTTGTTGGATATTTCTGGTGCACATTGTGGAAGAAGCTGAAAACAGATTTGAAGTTCAGTTCATCACATCATCCACAGACTGATGGACAGACAGAGGTGGTGAATAGGAGTTTGGGAAATTCACTGAGATGTTTGGTTGGAGATAAGCTAATGGGATGGGATTTGATTTTACCACAGGCAGAATTTGCATATAATAATTCTGTCAATAGGAGCACTGGTAAATCACCATTCCAAATTATATATGAAAGTAGTCCAAGAAATGCATCTGAATTGAGAAAGAGAGAAAAAGGAGAAATAAGTAGTGCTGAAGCTGAGGATTTTGCAGAACACTTGAAGAACATCCATGAGGAAGTGACGAAGCACATTACCAAAATGAATGCACAGTATAAGGCTAAGGCAGATGAGAAAAGGAGGTATAAGGAATTTCAGGTTGGAGATGAAGTCATGGTTCATTTACAGAAGGAAATATTTCTAGTTGGTACATATAACAAGTTGAAAATGAATAAATTTGGACCATGTAAGATACTGAAGAAACATGATTCAGGAAATACATATGAGGTAGAATTGCCTAGTGAGCTGAATATTTCACTAGTGTTTAACATTTCAGATTTGATAGAGTATCATGAAGGAAGTGTTGAAGATGAGATCACAGCGGCACAGTGGAGTATTCCAGCAAGTAGTTCAGATACCAAGGCGATTGAAGACATATTGGACAGTCGTGTTGGCAGAAGCATAAGGAACAGGACATAAGAAGAATATCTAGTCAAGTGGAAAGGATGACCTATTGAAGATTCATCATGGTTGACAAAGGAGGAGGTTAACCATCTTAATTTTCCTCTGCACACCTGAGTCGTGACAGGGTCACTTCTTAAATTACCCTGGGTGTCTGATACAGGAGCATCCTGGGTGTAAGAGCAATCTTGCATCACCCAAAAATATTTCTATTTTTATATTCAATAAGGGCTATCTTGTGTAGAGCTACTATTTATGGAAAATTACTATTTTGGTAATTTTTGTATGAGCTCAAAATGATTTGATTTCTTTCTTGGAGGTTCATTTTGGTCATATAAGTCTGCCAGTAAAGTTTCATTGCCAGATCAAGTGTATATTGCAAGATATTGATTATTTTCGGTATTGGCAGCAGGGTACAGAAACTTTGAACTCAGTTTTGAAGGATTTAGAGGCCCTGGATGAGGTCAAAAAGTTGGGTCATAGGCGCTTGCATGGGTCAAGCCTGTAGAGCACTTCGTGGCATTTTCGAAATGGGGTTATAATAGCCAATCGGGTCAACTAGTGATGACTTATGGTCTTCGGAAGTTGGGCCACCTGAAATGGCGAAAAATAATTTTTTTCAAATTTTTTGTTCAGGTTTCAAAGGTTATCTTGAGCCGACTATGATGTAATAAAATGTAAAATAAAATAATTCTACGTTTGGTCGGCCTTATTGGCTAAAATTTTGGAACCTTCCCAGGCGGTGGAAAGTTGCCTATGTAAGGAAGGCTGTATTATTGTCTTAGGAAGTTCAGAATAGTTCTGGGTAGTAGATCTGGGTAATAATTCGAGGCTTTATCCAACAGAATATTGTAAAGGAATGCCCATGTGGCTTTGCATATTGTAATTCTGAAAGTTTGTAATTCTACATTTGTTGAGATAATAAGAAGCCAATTTTCTATTCTTGCATATTGTTGTTGTTTCTCTGTTTTAGTTATGTGTTTGTGGTATTAAGGGGAGCACCCTTCATCAAGTGGTATCAGAGTAGGAGTTCCTAAGTGTGTAAATAGATCACCGACTGTGATGCAGTTTGCACCAGGACCGTGGTTAGGGTTTCAGTGTGCATCGTGAAAATGTCTCCACGAAAAGAACGTGGTGGAAGAGCTGGTGCTGTGACACCTGAGGTTAGAGAGTTGTAGAGACAAGTGCGAGCATTGCAAGAAAAGATTCGGAGAGGAATGAATTTTAATGTCAGAGATGAAAACGAGGATGAAGCTGAAGAAGAATATCAAGAAGGAGAAGTTGAAATTGTGAACTAGGAGGAAGAAAGACTTTTTCGAGCCATTTCCAAAATTGGGAAAAGACCTAAGATTGAGCTTCCTACATTTTTTAGAAATCTTAACCCAGAAGAATTGATCAACTGGATTAATGAATGTGAGGAATATTTTGAGTATGAAGATGTTGAGGATTCTGATAGGGTCAAATTTGCGAAGGCCAGACTGAAAGGTCATGCGAAGATCTAGTGGCAAGAGATTCAGTTGGAGCGAAATAGAAGAGGAAAAGATAAAATCACAAGATGGGATTAGATGGTGGATAAATTGAAGCGACAGTTCATTCCTGTTGAGTATGAGCTTGACCTACTAAAGAAAATGCAAAGTTTGAAGCAAGCAGGAAGATCTATTCAGGAGTATACAGAGGAGTTCTATCGACTCCTTATCAGAACAGGCCATGCAGAAGCTGATAAGGAGAAAGTTGCCTGATACCTTAATCTATTAAGGCCAAGCATTCAAGAGGAGCTGAATCTGGTTCGAATGAACAGTATTGAAGAGGCATACCAGTTTTCCCTAAAAGTAGAGGAAAAATTGAACAAGAAGTTTGAGAGTAGACAAAATGGAAGAGGTCACGGTGGAAGATCTGGTAGATGATCATATGGTGGCCGAAATGAAGATTCAAAAAAGAAGGATGAGGCCAGTAGCAGCTAGAATCAGAGAGGAAATAATTTCAATCATTTTCAAGACCAGCATAATAGAGATCAGAGAGGAAGAGGAAGAGGACAAGGATCTGGAAGAGGAGGCTTCCGTGGAACATGTTTTCACTATGGAGAAGAAGGTCATAGGGCATTTGAATATCCTCAATGCTAAGGAACAACAGACAGGAGAAATAAAGGCTAGGCCAGAGTTGCACAAGTAGATGAAAATGCCAAATCATCACATTATGAAGATGCTGAAAGAGGAGAAATATTGATTAACAAAAGAGTCCTGCTAAGTGGTGAGAATGAACCTGAACAAAGGAGGAGCCTATTTCGCGCTAGGTGCAAGTGTGAGGGTAAGTGTTGTGATGTGATTATTGATAGTGGAAGCACTGACAATTTGGTGTCAGAAGAGATGGTGACAAAGCTAAAGCTCAAGAGATAGAAGCACCCACATCCATATCGGATTGCCTAGGTAAAGGATGACCACAAGGTCATGGTCAATGAACAATGCCTACTGAAGTTCAAGATTGGCGGGTACCAAGATGAGCTATTGTGTGATATCATATCTATGGATGTATGTCATATGTTGTTGGGTAGACCATGGCAGTTTGACAGATGTGCTGTACATGATGGTCATGCAAATACCTATTCCCTGACAAAGGATGGAATGTGACATAAGCTAAAGCCATTGAATGACATAGAAGAAAAGGTATGTGGTAGTGCAAGGATAACTCTTGTTGATGGAAGAAAGTTCCTAGATGGTATGAGGAATGAGTTTCAGGATATTGTATCTGATAATGTGCCTGATGGATTACCACCAGTCAGGAAGATCAGTCATCAGATGGACTTGATCCCAGGAGTGAGTTTTCCAAATAAGGCAGCACACAGAATGACACCTGCAGAAAGTGATGAGTTGAATAAACAAGTACATGAGTTGTTGCAGAAAGGATTGATCCGTGTGAGTCTGAGTCCCTGTGCTATACCGGCGGTATTAGCACCAAAGAAGAATAGAGAGTGGAGGATGTGTACATATTCTAGAGCAATAAAAAAAGATCACAATCAAGTACAGGTTTCTATTGCCACGAATGGATGATATTATAGACTGTTTGAGTGGAGCTGTGTATTTCTCAAAGATAGACCTGAAGAGTGGGTATCATCATATTTGGATCAGAGAAGGAGTTGAATGGAAGACTACCTTCAAGACAAAGGAAGGACTATATGAGTGGTTAGTCATGCCTTTTGGGATAACCAATGCACCGAGCACTTTCATGCGGCTCATGAATGAGGTTTTGAAATAATTTCTGGGTAAGTTTGTTATGGTTTACCTAGATGATATTTTGATCTTTGGTAAGACATTGGAGGAGCATATGATGCATATTTGTTTGGTATTTGAGAAGTTGAGAGAAGAGAAATTGTTGATTAATTTGAAGAAGTGCAGTTTTGTGAAGAAAGAATTAGTGTATCTGGAATTTGTAGTTTCAACAGAAGTTCTAAAAATGGACTCAGAAAAAGTACAGGCTATTCTTGAATGGCCTACTCCAAGGAGTGCTACTGAGGTAAGATCTTTTCATGGTTTGGCTAGCTTTTACAGAAAGTTTATCAAAAATTTTAGCAGTATTTATGCACCCTTGACTGAAACAATGAGAGGGGATAGAAAAGAGTTTAAGTGGACTAACGGGGCGGAAAAGAGTTTTCAATTGTTAAAATAAAAAGTTACAAAACAACCTGTTCTAGCACTTCCAGATTTTAATAAGGTGTTTCAAGTAGATTGTGATGCTAGTGGTACTGCAATAGGAGCTGTTATGAGCCAAGAAGGTAAACCTGTTGCCTATTTCAATGAGAAATTAAATGATGCCAATAGAAAATATTCTATTTATGATCAGAAATTTTATGCTATAGTTCAGGCATTGAAGAAGTGGAGGCACTATCTGCTTCCTAAAGAATTTGTTTTGTATACTGATCATCAAGCTTTGCAATATTTGAATAGTCAAGAAAAGTTAAATCAAAGGCATTTGAAATGGGTTGAGTTTTTGCAGAGTTATACATTTGTTTTGAAACACAAGAGTGGAAAGTCTAACAGGGTTGCAGATGCTCTTAGCAGAAGGCAACTGTTGCTGATAGAGATGCAGATTGAGGTGGTTGGGTTCAATGAACTCAAGAATTTGTATCCAGAGGATCCTGATTTTGGTGAAGCTTGGATAGCTTGTACAGAACTTGTTACTCTAGACAGGATGAAATGGTTAGATTTTATCATCAGGATGATATGTTATTCAAAGGGAGCCAGTTGTGCATTCCATGAAGTTCTATGAGGGAGAATCTCATCAAGGAGATGCATAGTGGAGGATTGGCTGGACATTTTGGTCATGATAAAACCCTTGCTTTGGTTAGTGAGAATTATTATTAGCCACAGTTGTAGCAAGATGTGAAGAAGTTTGTACAGAGTTGTCGAGTATGTCAGATGGTGAAAGGACTGAAGTAGAATATAAGGTTGTATCAGCCATTACCTATACCAGAGAAGCCTTGGGAGGATATCAGTATGGACTTTGTTCTTGGTTTACCAAGGACACAGTGGGGACATGATTCAATTTTTGTAGTAGTTGACATATTTTTGAAGATGACACATTTCATTCCCTACAAGAAGACCAATGATGCTATTCATGTAGCAGAATTATTTTTCAGAGAACTGGTGAGACTACATGGTTTTCCAAAGAGCATAGTTTCAGATCGTGACACTAAGTTTGTTGGATATTTCTGGTGCACATTGTGGAAGAAGCTGAAAACAAATTTGAAGTTCAGTTCATCACATCATCCACAGACTGATGGACAGACAGAGGTGGTGAATAGGATTTTGGAGAATTTGCTGAGATGTTTGGTTGGAGATAAGCCAATGGGATGGGATTTGATTTTACCACAGGCAGAATTTGCATATAATAATTCTGTCAATAGGAGCACTGGTAAATCACCATTCCAAATTATATATGGAAGTAGTCCAAGAAATGCATCTGAATTGAGAAAGATAGAAAAAAGACAAATAAGTAGTGCTGAAGCTGAGGATTTTGTAGAACACTTGAAGAACATCCATGAGGAAGTGACGAAGCACGTTACCAAAATGAATGCACAGTATAAGGCTAAGGTAGATGAGAAAAGGAGGTATAAGGAATTTCAGGTTGGAGATGAAGTCATGGTTCATTTGCGGAAGGAAATATTTCCAGTTGGTACATATAACAAGTTGAAAATGAAGAAATTTGGACCATGTAAGATACTGAAGAAACATGATTCAGGAAATGCATATGAGGTAGAATTGCCTAGTGAGCTGAATATTTCACTAGTGTTTAACATTTCAGATTTGACAGAGTATCATGAAGGAAGTGTTGAAGATGAGATCACAGCAGCATAGTGGAGTATTCCAGGAAGTAGTTTAGATACCAAGGAGATTGAAGACATACTGGACAGTCGTGTTGGCAGAAGCACAAGGAACAGGACATAAAAAGAATATCTAGTCAAGTGGAAAGGATGACCTGTTGAAGATTCATCATGGTTGACAAAGGAGGAGGTTAACCATCTTGGTTTTCCTCTGCACACCTGAGTCGTGACAGGGTCACTTCTCAAATTACCTCGGGTGTCTGATGCAGGAGCATCCTGGGTGTAAGAGCAATCTTGCATCACCCAAAAATATTTCTATTTTTATATTCATTAAGGGCTATTTTGTGCAGAGCTACTATTTATGGAAAGTTACTATTTTTGGTAATTTTTGTATGTGCTCAAAATGATCTGATTTCTTTCTTGGAGGTTTATTTTGGTCATATAAGTCTGCCAGTAAAGTTTCATTGCCAGATCAAGTGTATATTGGAAGATATTGAAGATTTTTGGTATTGGCAGTAGGGTACAAAAACTTTGAACTTAGTTTTGAAGGCTTTAGAGGCCTCGGATGAGGTCAAAAATTTGGGTGATGGGTGCTACATTGGTCAAGCCTGTAGAGCGCTTCGTGGTGTTTCTGAAATGGGGTTATAATAGCCGATCGGGTCAACTGGTGATGACTTATGGTCTTCGAAAGTTGGGCCACCTGAAATGGGAGAAAATAATTTTCTTCAAAATTTCTGTTCGGGTTTCAAAGGTTATCTTGAGCTGACTACGATGTAATAAAATGTAAAATAAAATAATTCTACGTTTGGTCGGCCTTATTGGCTAAAATTCTGGAACCTTCCTAGGCGGTGAAAAATTGTCTATATAAGGAAGGCTGTCTTATTGTCTTAGGCAGTTCAGAATAGTTCTAGGTAGTAGATCTGGGTAATAATTCAAGGCTTTGTCCAACAGAATATTGTAAGGGAATAACCATGTGGCTTTGCATATTGTAATTCTGAAAGTTTGTAATTCCACATTTGTGGAGATAATAAGAAGCCAATTTTCTGTTTTTGCATATTGTTGTTGTTTCTCTGTTTTAGTTATGTGTTTGTGGTATTAAGGGGAGCACCCTTCATCACTATAACTTCTCTAGGTCCATTTTTGGACCTTCTCCTGAAACTACAAACCCAAGATACACTAACTCTTTCTTCACAAAAGTGCACTTCTTCAAATTAATCAACAATTTCTCTTCTCTCAGCTTCTCAAATACCATAGGAATATGAATCATATCATCTAGGTAAACAATGACAAACTTACCTAGAAATTCTTTCAGAACCTCGTTCATGAGCCACATGAAAGTGCTCGGTGCATTGGTTAGCCCAAAAGGCATGACTAACCACTCATACAATCCTTCCTTTGTCTTGAAGGAAGTCTTCCATTCATCTCCTTCTCTAATCTGAATCTGATGATATCCACTCTTCAGATCTATCTTTGAGAAATACATAGCTCCACTCAAACAGTCCATAATATCATCCATTCATGGTAATGAAAACCTATACTTGATTTTGATCTTGTTTATTGCTCTTGAATCTATACACATCCTCCACTCTCCATTCTTCTTTGGTGCTAATACCACTAGTACAGCACGAGGACTTAGACTCTCACGGATCAGTCCTTTCTGCAACAACTCATGTACTTGCCTATTCAACTCCTCACTTTCTGCAAGTGTCATTTTGTGTGCTACCTTATTCAGAAAACTCACTCCTAGGATCAATTCCATCTGATGACTAATCTTTCTGACTGGTGGTAATCCATCAGGTACATTATTGGATACAATATCTTGAAACTCATTCAACAAATCTGCAACTTCTACAGGAATGTCTTCTACTTCCTCTTTACCAGATTTTGAAATTAAAGCAAAAGATACATGCTGATGCCTCATACCATCTAGGAAATTTTTTCCATCAACAAAAGTTATTCTTGCACTACCACATACCTTTTCTTTTGTGTCATTCAATGGCTTTAGCTTATGTCGCACTCCATCCTTTGTCAGTGAATAGGTATTCGCACGACCATCATGTACAACACATCTATCAAACTACCATGGTCTACCTAACAACATATGACATACATCCATAGATATGATATCACATAGTACCTCATCATGATATCTACCAAACTTGAACTTCACTAGGCATTGTTCATTAACCATGACCTTGTGGTCATCCTGTACCCAGGCAATCCGATATGGATGTGGGTGTTTCTATCTCTTGAGCTTCAACTTTGTCACCATCTCTTCTGACACTAAATTGTCAGTGCTTCCACTATCAATAATCACATCACAACACTTACCCTCACACTTGCACCTGGTGCGAAACAGGCTCCTCCTTTGTTCAGGTTCATTCTCACCACTCAGCAGGACTCTTTTTTTAATCAACGTTTCTCCTCTTTCAGCATCTTTAAAATTTGATGATCTAGCATCTTCATCTACATGTACAACTCTGGCCTAGCCTTCATTTCTCCTGTCTGTTCTACCCTTGCACTGAGTACATTCAAATTTCCTATGACCTTCTTCTCCACAGTGAAAACATGTTCCATGGAAGCCTCCTCTTCTAGATCCTTGTCCTCTTTCTCTTCCTCTCTGATCTTTATTATTCTGATCTTAGAAATGATTAGAATTATTTCCTCACTGATTCTGACAGCTACTAGCCTCATCCTTCTTTTTTGAATCTTCATTTCGGCCTCCATAGGACTGTCCACCAGATCGTCCAACGTGACCTCTTCTATTTTGTCTGCTCTTGAACTTCTTGTTTAGCTTTTCCTCTACTTTTAGAAAAAATTGGTATGCCTCCTCAATACTGTTCATTCGAACTAGATTCAATTCTTCCTGAATGCTTGGCCTTAACCCATTAAGGTATCGGACAACTTTCTCGTTATCGGCTTCTGCATGGCCACTTCTAATGAGGAGTCGATAGAACTCATCTGTATACTCCTGAACAGATCTTCCTGCTTGCTTCAAACTTTGCATTTTCTTTAGTAGGTCAAGCTCATAATCAACAGGAATGAATTGTCACTTCAATTTATCCACCATCCGATCCCATCTTGTAATTTTATCTTTCCCTCTTCTATTTTTCTCCAATTGAACCTCTTGTCACCAGATCTTCACATGACCTTTCAGTTTGGCCTTCACAAATTTGACCCTATCCAGATCCTCAACATCTTCATACTCAAAATATTCCTCACATTCATTGATCCAATCTATCAATTCTTCTGGGTTAAGATTTCCAAAAAATGTAGGAACCTTAATCTTAGGTCTTTTCCCAATCTTGAAAATGGCTCGAAAAAGTCTTTCTTCCTCCTGATTCACAATTTCAACTTCTCCTTCTTGATATTATTCTTCGGCTTCATCCTCTCTTTCATCTCTGACATTAAGATTCATTCCTTTATGAATCTCTTCTTGCAATGCTCACACTTGTCTCTGTAGCTCTCTAACCTCAAGTGTCATAGCACCAGCTCTTCCACCACATTCCCTTCATGGAGGTATTTTCGCGATGTGTGCTGAAACCCTAACCATGGTCCTGGTGCAAACTGCCTCACAATCGGTGATCTATTTACACACTTAGGAAACTCCTGCTCTGATACCACTTGATGAAGGGTGCTCCCCTTAATACCACACATACATAACAGAAACGGAGAAACAACAACAACAATATGCAAGAATAGAAAATTGGCTTCTTATTATCTCCACAAATGTGGAATTACAAACTTTCAAAATTACAATATACAAAGCCACATGGGCATTCCCTTACAATATTATGTAGGACAAAGCCTTGAATTATTACCCAGATCTACCACCCCGAACTGTTGAAACAACACTATGGGCCTTCTTTATATAGGCAATTTCCACTGCCCAAGAAGGTTCTAGAAATTTACCCCAAAGGGAAAACCAAACTTAGAATTATTTTATTTTACAATTTATTACATCAAAGTCAGCTCAAAATAACTTTTGAAACCTGAACATAAATTTTGAAGGAAAATTATTTTTCACCATTTCAAGTGACTCAACTTTTGAAGACCATAAGTCATCACCAATTGCTCCGATTGACTATTACAACCCCAATTTAGAAAGGCCATGAAGCACTCTACAGACTTGATTCACGCAAGCACCCGTCACTCAAATTTTTGACCTCATCCAGAGCCTCTAAAGCCTTCAAAACTAAGTTCAAAGTTTTTGTACCCTACTGCCAATACCAAAAATCTTCAATATCTACAAAGCTAGACTTGATCTGTTAATGAAACTTTACTGGTAGGCTGATACGACTGAGATGAACCTCCACATGTGAAATCAAAACATTCTGAGATCTTATGACTAACCTACTAAAAATATCAAGTTTTCATAAATAGTATCTCTACACAAGATAGCCCTTATTGAATACAAAAACATAAATATTTTTGGGTGATGCAAGATTGCTCTTAAACCCAGGATGCTCCTACATCATATATACACATATATATATACATACATACATATATATATACATATATATATATATATACATATATATACATGTATATATATACATATATATATATATACACATATATACATATATATGTATATACATGTATATATATACATATATATACATATATATACATGTATATATACATATATATACATATATATGTATATATGAATGATATTAAAATGTATTCAACATCATTCAAATATTTTAAGGGGGGAAATATGAGATCTATTCTCAAACCCAAATTCTCCACAAAGGAGATCCGATTTGATCAACCTAGAGGTTAAGACACAATCGAATCAATTTACGGTTAATATGGAAGAAAGAACAAATCTGATGTTTCCCCTAGGTAGAAAATGTGTTATACTTGAAATTGAAATAATTGAAGTGCAAATACTAACCTTGAATTAGGGCAGATCTAAAAAATGTTGAATTCTGCCTTTTGTATGAACTTTCTGAAGATTCTGTCACTTGTTCTGGACTGGACATGTCGACGCAGACAAAACTTAGAAATCTTTTCTCCAAATTCACACAGGTGGACTTTGACCTTTTAAAAGGTCAAAGACCACATTATTTATTTGAAGTTTGATTTTGATTCTATTCGTAGATCCTGCAAGATTGTCGAAAAGAGTATTCGAATTCACTCTCAGATCTGAGATTTCACACCTGTACCTACAAGAAAATAGGGGTTTTTGGTTGTATGGGGGGTTTATCTTGGTTAAACCCCAATTTAGGAATTAACCTTGAAATTGAATTGAAATATATTGTGCATAAACAACGTAATTGAAACAAATCACCTTGCTTATGTTGAAGTCCTTGTAGAGGATTTGAATCCTCAAATCCACAATTAGGATTGCTTGAATGTAGGATGTCTCCAATCAATGGTATTTTGATCTTCAACACCAATCTTGACTTGATCTTTTCATATGAGAAGGCTTGAATGAATGGAGAAGGATGGATCTTCAAGGGGGCTCCAAGGAGATTGAATCCTTTAATAGCTGACAATGGAACTCCTTGATGGATGAATACTTGAACACTTGAATGCTTGAAGACTTGCTCAAATGCTTGAACTCACTTGCTTGCACTTGAGAGCTTGCACATGAAATTGCTTGAGTGTGAATGTGATGTGAAAACTTGATGTGAAAATGAGAGAGGAAGGCCTCCTTTTATAGTGATCTAGGGCACACTCCTATAGATGGGCCACCTTGGAGAATTAAATCCAAAATAGGTCCTCACCTTTAGAAAATATACCTTGATTAAATACAATTAAAAGATTTACCATTTCAGAGCCCGAAACAGCCGACCCGGAGGTGGAGAAATAATTATCTCAAAAGCCAAACTGCCGCCAGATGATAATTTGAAATCCTAGTGGGAAGAAGTCAAGGTCAAGGTTGACCCTGACCTAGTCAGGGTCAAGGTCAACTTTGACCTTAGACCCTAACTTTGTCAGGATTTGCAGCAGAGGTTCCAGAAGATGCTAGAAACCTAGAAATTGATATTTGAATAGGACCCAGTGTCTAGAATAGACAAAAAATCCTTTGTTTGATGTGATGAAGGACTAGGAGGTCTCATTTATGAATCCTACCTAGAAAATAGAGCCATGGAAAGAGGGAAAATTAGGAAATTCCTTAAGACCTTAACCCTAATTTCACCTAAAATGAAGAAATCAAGTGCGGAGAAGAAGTGGAAAGTGGGGGGGAAAGCCAAATACACATAAAGACCTAATCAAGGTGCTTAAAATGACCCCAAACTACTTACTCGGAGGGCTAAATGCTCTTAACATGGAAGTGCTATCATTTTAAGATGATACATTAAGCCCCCACTTGAGCAAGAGTATGGACTCAATGAAAACTCTTGGTAAAGGAGATAAAAATAACAAGATAATCTTATCATAATCTAAGGGACAAAGAGAAATCCCAAGCCCCCAAGGACTCAAGTCTTCATCGACTCTGAGATCACAGATAAGAGAGACATCTCTAAAGAGAGAAAGAAAAAGTGTGATTACCTCACCCAATGAGAATTTATGTCCCATTGTGAACCACACAGGAAAAAGGTGCAACTGGAAAGATGGAATTGAACTACCTAGTGAATGTGGCTACTCACTAGTCAACCCATCAAGGATTTATCCTTAGGAATATTTTATTTCATAAGAATAAAACCCAAAATTAAAAACAAAAGAGATCCAATCTTAAGGACACTTCTGACCTTAAGGGATCACAATATATGTGTATTTGAAACTGGAGGGATCAAGAGATCCTAATATAAATCCATACTTTAAGGATTAGTTCTTAATCCAAAAAGAAAGGATTAAAAAGTAAATTTAAAGTGCATGTCTTCCTCAAGATTTAGCAACTTATGTGTGTTACCTTTAGAAGATTTAGCATGTTTTGAATTTTTCATAAGTGCATGTGTATAATAAGTGAGTAGAGCGTATGACCCCACATTAAAGTCATTGCTAACACTTTAACAGGAGCAATGGCTTTAGCATAAACATAAACAGCTCCATTGATTACGTTTCCATGTCGAGATTCCCCCGAAAAAAGACAAATCAACGGAAATATCACAAAAACATACAAAGAACACAGAAGGGATCTACCTACCATGGGGTCAGTATGATCATAAGATAATATATATATGATATTATTGCAAATGAATTGACATCATTCCCCAAAGAAAGTAGAACTACAATCACAAAGGAGGAAAGATTATGTAAGACATATGAAGGAGAATCTTTTCGGACCATGACATGGAGACCAAAAAGATTTAGTGCTACCATATCTCGAATCCAAGAAGATTACACAAGGAAACATTTACGAACAATAGCACAGTTACAACATAACATTGAACAACGCATAGAAGAATAGAGATACATATAGAGGAATTTGAACAACAGTTTTGATTCCTTCATTACCTTGTACCAATTGAGTAACAAGGATCGTATAAAATAATCTAACAACATTTAGCAATCACATTACGGGAGAAACACAGTACAGTAGGAAAACACATAACAAAGCTACCACAAAGGACAAGCCGATCAAGCGTGCCACCTACTTTCCCCATCTTGTTGTATATCATTTAGGGTAGGTGGGTAACTCACAAGAGGGACTATATCCAACGTAGTAGGAATGATAGCCAGTTCCAAACAAGGATCCTCTTGAGAATCACTATGCTCGATACTAGGTGTAAGAGTTAATTGAGATGAAAGCATATTTGGCAAATCAATGTCAATGTCAATAGTCTCATATTCATCATTAACATTATCAGTATCATCAAGAGTATCTTCTTCATCCAAATTAATCATAACAGGATCTAAGATACAAATAGAATCATCATAATCATGCATGTGAACATCATTAGTAGTAACATCTTCTAATACATTATGCATAGGTGTGTCCGTAGAAAGTAGAGATCTTTTAGCTTTAGCATGAGCACGATGCTTTTTACGACGTTCATTAGCAGATCAGTTACTATTTGATTTATTTGAAATAGGTTGAGAACTAGGAGGAAGAATCACAGGATACTTCATAGGTTCTTTAGGAAGATCAATAGGATTATCAACCATAGGAGGAACAATCACAAGATCTTTGATAGATTTAGAAGGAGGAACTTGATTAATAGAACTAGAAGCCATAGTTAAAGGAGGTATCGAAGGTGTAGGTAAAAGACCACGATTAAGATCCATAGGAGGTATGCTTAATTGAAGAATCTTATGATGTTTATAAGCTTGATATGATTGAAAAATATTATTAGGGTGAGGAGGACATGAATTAGGTAAGGAAGGCCAAAAGAAATCCAGAGTAGCACAATCTCTAGGCCTAGAAGGTTGATATAGACTATGATTGATCATCTTCACTTCACCATCATGAATGAACTTAAGAAACTTATGTATAGGTGAAGCAACAACATGCATGGCAGTCAACCTAGGCAAACCTAGATTAACTTGAAATTGATCAGAAGTAGGAACCACAACGAAGGTAGTGTTCACAAGTTTTCCAAAAAGTTCAATCGGTAAAGTAGTAGAACCAAATGAGGGATAAAGAAAACCATTACAAGTTTGAATCCACACATCCAATGTATCATAGTAGTTGCGATGTAAGCTTTTCATAAAAATATTTTCTTCACTGATAACATTGACTAAGGAGGTAGAATCAACAAGACAACCACGAGTAGGTATTTGAGAAACCCTAGCAGCAATGTAAAGGGGACCATCAGGAGCCTTAATAATCTCAGAGTCATCAAAGGTAATAAAAAGTTCCCGAGGTCCTTTATTCTTGAATTGTTGTCGAGGTTTAGGTTGAGGTTTCACTTTAGGTTTAACTTGAGGTTGAGATTGAACTTGAGGTGAAGATTGAGGTTGAAGTTGAGATTGAGGTGGAGATATAGATGGATCAACATGCTCAACTTGATTAACAACATGATTAAGATCATCCATCTTGGAATCATACACAAGTTCCTGAGCAGATGGTTGAGAAATAGTATTAGTATCATGTGTAAGTAGGATTCGTATAGATTTGAAGGTTATGATTAGGAGGAGAGAAAGATTGATTCCCACTAATATCTAGATTATCAACAGATAAAGCTTTAGCATCAATGAGATATTGGACCTTATGTTTTAAAGAATAACATCTCTTAGTATCATGACCATTTTGATGATGATATTGACAAAAAGCATTTTGATCAAAAGATTTAGATGCAATCGTAGTAGGTAAAAGAGGTAGAATAGGAGGTAAAGTAATCATATTAGTAGCTAACAACCTATTCATAATAGCATGTAAAGTTTCAGAAAGAGGAGTAAATGTACGATTTAATCAAAAAGAAATGGATGCAGAAGTGGCATTATGAGATGCAACAACAACCTGATTAGCATCTACATTCACTTGTTTGTTTATGTTGACATAATTGTTGAATTTTTGAAACTTGTTTGGATTAGGAGCAGCATCACTCTTATCAACTAGAACAAGAGCCATTGGAGTTTTTCTCTCAAACTAACTCACTTGTAATTGATAATGATGAAGTGCTGCACAAAGTTGTTGAAAAGAGGAAAATTCAGTAAGCAATATCTTATCTCGAATATCCTTTTGAAAATTTGAAATAAACATACGTTGAATATCGATATCAAGAACAGGATAAGAAATTTGAGCATACAAATGCTTAAATCTACCAATAAATTCAGTTAACTTTTCTTTAGTACCTTGTTTACAATGCATTAAATCAGTCAAAGACACTTGCGGGCCAATATTGTTTTGAAATTGTTGAATAAAGGCATTAGCAAGCTGTGGAAAGGAATCAATGGAATAAGGAGGCAAGGAACAATACAATTGTAAGGCCTTGTCACGAAAGGTTTGAGAAAATAGTTTGGCTAAAATCCTATGGTCATGAGCATAATCACTAAAAAGGATTTAGAATGTTTTAACATGATGAACATGATCTTCTTTTCCATTATAATTCTCAAGACGAGGCATATTGACTTGTTGAGGAACAGGAGTTCATATAATATCCTGGGACAAAGGACTTCCCATGTCACATGTAGGAATACTAAACTTGTTTTTAGTTAAGGAAGCAAGTTGTTGTTGTAAGGATGATATAGTTTGAGCCAAACTGATGGTGGTGGAATCATTAGAGGAAATAGGAGGAGTAGCAACATTAGACACACTAGGTAAAGTGTAAGAAGCTGTAGGAATAGAAGACACAATTGGAGGAACACTACGAACTACAGTTGGAAGTGGAGTGGAATAACTGAAAGGAACACTATGATATGAAGGTTGTGATGTAGGAAGGGACATGGGAGGAACACTCATAGGAATAGAGGGAACCATCACAGTCACCAAAGGAGGAGTATAGATAGGAATACTAGGTAAAGGATTAGAAGGAGGTTCAATACTAGTGATAGGAGTAGTGAAACCTAAATCTTGAGCCTCTTGAGTTAAAGGTTTAACATTGGAATGCACAAGATGAGTAATACCATGCAAGAGGTTAACACCTTGATCACTATCATGGAGAACTTTCTTAAGAGCCTCTATAGCTTGAATAGAATCTTGACTATGGTTTTCTTGAAGAAGCCAATTACCCATTTTATCAAGTTCAGTGGAAAGTTTTTGGACTTGTTCAGGAGGGACCCTTAAAGCATCATCCTCATCATGAGATGAGTGAGAAGAGTTTTGCTCCATAGTAGGATTATAATCATGAAGAATCAAGTTATCATCGGGGATCCTAAGGAAAGGAGAAGAATCAGGCTCAAAAGCACCCATGAGTCTACGACTTCTTCTAACTAGAATGTTATAAGTAGGCCTAGTGGTAGTAAAGCTCATAAACCAATATAATGAAAATGAACTAAACTAAGAACACATAAAGCACAAAGATGAAATCTAATTAGCATGCAAGATCAATCACAAAGGACAAATCTAATACTAACAAGATAAAAGGAAATCTAACACCAAAAAGAAAGAGAGTAAGCTAGTCGGGTTCACCAAAATGAATGATATTAAAATGTATTCAACATCATTCAAATTTTTTAGGGGGGGAAATATGAGATCTATTATCAAACCCAAATTCCCCACAAAGGAGATCTGATTTGATCAACCTAGAGGTTAATACACAATCAAATCAATTTATGGTTAATATGGAAGAAAGAACAAATCTGATGTTTCCCCTAGGTAGAAAATGTGTTATACTTGAAATTGAAATAATTGAAGTGCAAATACTAACCTTGAATTAGGGTAGATCTAGAAAATGCTGAATTCTGCCTTCTGTATGAACTTTTTGAAGATTTCATCACCTGTTCTGGACTGGAAATGTAAAGGTGGACAAAACCCAGAAATCTTTTCTCCAAATTCACATAGGTGGATTTTGACCTTTTAAAAGGTCAAAGGCCACATTATTTATTTGAAGTCTGATTCTAATTTTGTTTGTAGATCCTGAAAGATTTCTGAAAAGGGTATCTGAATTCTCTCTTAGATCTAAGATTTCACACCTGTACCTGCAAGAAAATGGGGGTTTTCTATTGTATGGGGGGTTTGCCTTGGTAAAACCCCAATTTAGGAATTAACCTTGAAATTGAATTGAAATTTATTGTGCATAAACAACATAATTAAAATAAATCACCTTGCTTATGTTGAAGTCCTTGTAGAGGATTCGAATCCTAAAATCCACAAGTAGGAATGCTTGAATGTAGGATGTCTCCAATCAATGGTATTTTGATCTTCAACACCAATCTTGACTTGATCTTTGCATATGAGAAGGCTTGAATGAATGTAGAAGGATGGATCTTCAAGGGGGCTCCAAGGAGATTGAATCCTTCAATAGCTAATAATGGAACTCCTTGATGGATGAATACTTGAACACTTGAATGCTTGAAGACTTTCTCAAATGCTTGAACTCGCTTGCACTTGAGAGCTTGCGCATGAAATTGCTTGAGTGTGGATTTGATGTGAAAACTTCATGTGAAAATGAGAAAGAAAGGCCTCCTTTTATAGTGATCTAGGGCACACTCCTCTAGATGGGCCACCTTGGAGAATTAAATCCCAAATAGGTCCTCACCTTTAGAAAATATACCTTGATTAAATACAATTAAAGGATTTACCATTTTGGAGCCTGAAACAGCCGACCCGGAGGTGGAGAAATAATTATCCTGAAAGCCAAACTACCAATAGATGATGATTTGAAATCCTGGCGGGAAGAGGTCATGGTTGAGGTTTACCCTAACCTCAAACCCTAACTTTGTCCGAATTTGCAGCAGAGGTTCCAAAAGATGCCAGAAACCTGGAAATTGATATCTGACCAGGACCTAGTGTCTGGAATAGATAGAAAATCCTATGTTTCATGTGATGAAGGACTAGGAGGTCTCATTTCTAAATCTTACCTAGAAAATAGAGCCATGGAAAGAGGGAAAATCAGGAAAGTCCTTAAGACCTTAACCCTAATTTCACCTAAAATGAAGAAATCAAGTGCGAAGAAGAAGTGGAAAGCGGGGGGGAAAGACAAATATATGCAAAGACCTAATCAAGGTGCTTAACATGACCCCAAACCACTTACTCAAAGGGCTAAATGCTCTTAACATGGAAGTGCTTCCATTTTAAGATGATACAATATATATGTATACATGTATATCTATATACATATATATGTATATATATATGTGTGTGTGTGTGTATACATATATGTATATACATCTATATATATGTGTGTGTATATCTATATGTATATATATATATATATATATATATA
>BSBK01007020.1:320000-345000 GCA_027943335.1 Chamaecyparis obtusa | reverse complement strand
ATCAAAAGTAACTGTAAACAATGATTCAAAGAAAAAAGAAACAAGTACAATAGATCATACCCCAAAAGAATACAGTCAACTACAATAGCTCATAGTCTCAATGAAATAAACAGTGTATAAAACAATATATGGTGCACAATAGCAGCAAGCATGCAATGACAGCAATAACATTGCATAATAAAATTCAATACTCTTAGTTTTTATTCAAATCTATTCAAAACTCCTATCAACTCATTGTCCAATAGTTAAACTAACCTATGACTTCAAAGGAGGAATTATGAAATATAGTTGTAGGCAGTTATCTCTTCTATAATGAAAATAGTACCAGGCCAACCCAATCAGCCCAACAAAATGTGTCATGTTTATCTTTGTCAAATACACTCATTGACCATTTTGTTCTTGTTCTTCACAAAAATATTGCATCAAAAGTAATTGTAAACAATGATTCAAAGAAAAAAGAAACAACTACAATAGATCAAATCCCAAAAGAATATAGTCAACTACAATACTTCACAATCTCAATGAAATAAATAGTGTATAAAACAATATATGGTGCACAACAACAGGAAGCATGCAATGACAACAATAACATTGCATGATAAAATTCAATACTCTTAGTTTTTATTCACATTTCACATGCATAATTGTAGATGATGATCATTAATAGGGTGCCAGGGATTGCTTATATCTTTTGGATCTAACCCCATCTTTTCCTTCCTTGCAGGTTTTGGATCACACAAGAGCATATTAGATTGAACCCCAGGTCAACACTTCATTACTTCAGGCAATGTCTGGTACCTTCATTATTTATGTTCATCCACTTATGTATGTTTGCATTCATTCATATTCTTCTGAAAGTTGGATATTAGCGACCATATATGACGATTATTGATGTTTTTGGGTCATTTGATGAAAAGATGTAAAAGTTTCTTAAAAGTTTATATTTTTTATTTCAATTTTTAAAATCATAAGATGAATAAAATTTAAAGATAATAAATTAAGACAATCTTTTTCTTCATTTAAAACAAAAACATAAAGCTCATAAAGCATGGTAAAAGAGGGCCCTAACTATGGTAAAATTGGAAAGTTGCCACCTTGCACTGCTCTTCATATGGCAGCTGCGAAGGAACTATATTATTAAATTTCAAGGCATGAAATTTTATACCTTTTGACATCATACTTTTTTCTCCTTAGCATTGATTTTACAATGTGGGGGACTAAAAGAAAATATATGTACAGTTATTAAATTTCATGCCTTGAAATTTGGCATGAAATTTTATAACATAGTTCCTTAGCATTTTATCTTTATATGGCAGCCATGACTTGAGGTAGGCATTCAAGCTTTGTCTTCTCATTAACTCAATTTCATTCTGATGGAATTTGTAGATTTAATGGAAAAATATAGATGTTAATACTGGCATTTTTTACATCTTTGCATTTGGAATGCTCGATGACCCGCGAGCTTTGAGAGCTAGGGCATCATTGCTATTACCTTCAAGGCATTGTGTGAAGTGTTTGATCTCTTTTTATTTGTTTTATTGTTGATATTAACTATGTGGTACTCCTCATTTATGATCATTTCATGAGGAAATGTCTTGATGGCTTGTGGGCTGCAAGCTAGGGCATCATGCATTGTTTATGAGTTCACTATTTGAACACCTCATGTCCCTATTTGATTGGCCGGTGCTCTATTTGTTATATTGATGCTATTAGATCAAATAGGGATATCAGTAATAAAATAGGGACATCAGTAATAAAATAATACACTTACTCTTTTGAATTTGATCTCTGGCATCGTGCAATGTTATTGTTGTCAAAACAGTAAGTGTATTAATGTATGATCTAATAGTAGTAGCCTCATTGATCATTACCTTTGACTCCATCATTATAGAAGAGATAACTACCTAAAACTATATTTCATAATTCCTCATTTGAAGTCATATGTTACTTTAACTATTGGACAATGAGTTGATAGGAGTTTCGAATAGATTTGAATAAAAACTAAGAGTATTGAATTTTATCATGCAATGTTATTGTTGTCATTGCATGCTTGCTACTATTGTGCACCATATATTTTTTTATACACTATCTATTTCATTGAGACTATGAGCTATTGTAGTTGATTGTATTCTTTTAGGGTCTGATCTATTGTACTTGTTTCTTTTTTCTTTGAATCATTGTTTACAATTACTTTTGATGCAATATTTGTGTGAAGAACAAGAACAAAATGGTGAACGAGTGTATTTGACAAAGATAAACATGACACATTTTGTTGGGCTGATTGGGTTGGCCTGGTACCATTTACATGGCATGGCCATATATTAAATAGCGAACTCATGAACAATGATCCTACTACCTACACTGCAATTTCTATGTCCACTTACAATAATAAATTACAGAGTTTCACTGTAATTTCTATATCCACTGGCTTTAAAATATATCACTCCTCATGTTATATAGGCATCCTTCTCATTAAGTGTTTCCATTAAAATATATCACTCCTCCTGTTATATAATGTATATGCACACTTGTTTAAAATGTCATACATATTTCTCTTAAATATTATTACCATTTCACTCAAATTTACATGACATTAAAGCCAAGCCCAAAATGTATACATACGTGTAAGTATAGGAGAAGTTGGATTCTGTAACTATAAAAAAAAAAACCATACCAATAGCAACTTATGAGAAACTATACTTGTGCTTACCACACCATAGCTTAGCATCATAATGCTTATCATTTTCAAGCTTTAGCAAGGCTTCATACCACGTAGCATCCACAGATTTGTATGCAACACTGATTTAGGCTGGAGGTAAACTACACGTGTCATGTAAACATGGTTGAATGCAATCTCTTTTGCACATTTTCAAGAGTTTTCCCACCAATACAAGCATAAATAACGCATTGAATGTAATCTACAAACACTGCATGGTATGAAATCTTGCTGAAGCTTGAAATATATCACTCCTCATGTTATTGTCAAAATTAAATTTAAATATTTCTCAAAACATTTATTCTTGTAGAATTAAGATATCCTTATCTCAATAATAAAACAATCTTGGATAGTAGATTTTGAATCACATTAACACACACCCATATTGTTCTGTAGCACAGTTCATTTTAGAAGTGTATGGCTTGACTATGCACATGCATAATTGTAGATGAGGATTAGTAATAGGGTCCCAGGCATTGCTTAGATCCTTTGGATCTAAGCCCATCTTTTCCTTCCTTCCAGGTTTTGAATCATACAAGAGCATGCTGGATTGAAGCCTAGGTCAACACTTCATTATTTTAGGCAATGTTTGGTACCTTCATTGTTTATGTTCATCCACTTATGTATGTTTCCATTCATTCATATTCTTCTGAAAGTTAATATTTATGAGCTCAAATTCAAAACTGTATGTGTATTATTTTATTACCGATGTCCCTATTTGATCTAATAGCATCAATATAACAAACAGAGCACCGACCAATCAAATAGGCACATGAGGTGCTCAAATAGTGAGCTCATAAAATAATATATTTAGTCTTAATAAAATCTTATAAAACAATATATATTGTGTGAAGTGTTTGATCTCTCTTTATTTGTATTGGTGTTGATATTCACTATGTGGTACACCCCATTTATGATCATTTCATGAGGAAATATGTTGATGAGCTTACTATTTAATATTGGCATTGTTTACATCTTTTCATTTGGAATGCTTGATGACCCGCGAGCTTCGAGAGTTAGGGCATCGTTTCTATTACCTTTAAGGCATTATGTGAAGTGTTTTATCTCTCTTTATTTGTTTTGTTGATATTCACTATGTGGTACTCCCTATTTATGATCATTTCATGAGGAAATGTCTTGATGGCTTGTGGGCTACAAGCTAGGGCATCATGCATTGTTTATGAGCTCACTGTTTGAGCATCTCATGTCCCTATTTGATTGGCTGGTAATCAAACAATGAGCTCATAAAAAATGTATGATGCCTGAGCTCAAATTTAAAATAGTAAGTGTATTATTTTATTAAGACTAAATATATGATGTAAACTCATAATTATACTTGATATATATATAATTCAAAGGAGGCATTATGAAATATAGTTGTAGGTAGTTATCTCTTCTATAATGATGGAGGAGTGAAATGTAATGATCAATGAGGTTGTTGCTATTAGATCATACATCAACACACTTATTGTTTTGAATTTGAACTTGGGCATCATGCAATGTTTTTGTTGTCGTTGCATGCTTGTTGCTGTTGTGCACCATATATTATTTTATACACTGTTTATTTCATTGAGACTATGAGCTTGGATTTTCTTTTAGAAGTGTATGACTTGACTATGCACAGGCATAATTGTAGATGAGGATCAGTAATAAGATGTCATTAATTTCTTAGATATTTTTTATCTAACCCCCATCTCTCTTTTCTTTGTAGGTTCTGGATCACACAGGGGCACACTAGATTCATACCTGGGTCAAAAATTCATCACTTTCGGCAATGTCTGGCACCCTTATTATTTATGTTCATCCTCTTATGTATGCCTGTACTCTTGCATTTTCTTTTGAAATTTATTTTCCTTGTATAGTATATAGAAGTTATTTTTCATACATATACATGTAATCTTTAGATGCAAAAATTTCTTTTCCTTTACATGTATCTTTGTATGAAATGAACATAAATTAAACAAGATCATCTACTAATGCAAACTAGGGTACTATAGTCACTCATCTAGTAATTAGTTCCTCAAACCATTACTAAGGATTGAACATAAGTCTAACTCCCCAAATCTATTGTTCTATATGTATAAAATAATATATGGTGCACAACAGCAACAAGTATGCAATGACGACAATAACATTGCATGATGCCCAAGCTCAAATTTAAAATAGTAAGTGTATTAATGTATGATCTAATAGTAGCAACCTCATTGATCATTAGCTTTCACTCCATCATTATAGAAGAGATAACTACCTACAACTAGGGCATCATGCATTGTTTATGAACTCACTATTTGAGCACCTCATGTCCCTATTTGATTGGCTAGTGCTCAAACAGTGAGCTCATAAATTGAAACACCCATTTGGTTATAAACAAAAAAATAGAAAAGGAAAGTGTCATTTGTAATTTGTGAATTCAAATATCTACCGTGAAGATGGCACTGCACTTTTGAATGGCATGAAGAGGCTGACATCATGTGGGAAGAGGGCACTAGCACTTGAGGTAGGCATTCAAGCTTTGTCTATTTGATCATAAATGGGGAGTACCACATAGTGAATATCAACAATAAAACAAATAAAGAGAGATCAAACACTTCACACAATATATGTTGCTTTATAAGATTTTATTAAGACTAAATATATTGTTTTATGAGCTCACCGTTTGAGCACCTCATGTCCCTATTTGATTGGTCGGTGCTCTGTTTGTTATATTGATGCTATTAGATCAAATAGGGATATCAATAATAAAATAATACACTATGTGGTACTCCCTGTTTATGATCATTTCATGAGGAAATGTCTTGGTGGCTTGCGGGCTGCTACAAGCTAGGGCATGATACATTATTCATAAGCTCACTGTTTAATATTGGCATTGTTTACATCTTTTCATTTGGAATGCTTGATGACCTGCAAGCTTTGAGAGCTAGGGAATCATTTCTATTACCTTCAAGGCAATGTGTGAAGTGTTTGATCTCTCTTTATTTGTTTTGGTGTTGATATTCACTATGTGGTACTCCCCGTTTATGATCATTTCATGAGGAGATGTCTTGATGGCTTGCGGGCTGCAAGCTAGGGCATTATACAATGTTCATGAGCTCACTGTTTAATACTGGCATTGTTCATGAGTTCAATGTTTAATATCTGGTCAGGCCATGTAAATGGTACCAAGCCAACCCAATCAACCCAACAAAATGTGTCATGTTTATCTTTGTCAAATACACTCATTCACCATTTTGTTCTTGTTCTTCACACAAATATTGCATCAAAAGTAAGTGTAAACAATGATTCAAAGAAAAAAGAAACAACTACAATAGATCAGACCCCAAAAGAATACAATCAACTACAATAGCTCATAGTTTCAATGAAATAAATAGTGTATAAAATAATATATAGTGCACAACAGTAGCAAGCATGCAATGACAACAATAACATTGCATGATGCCCGAGCTCAAATTAAAAATAGTAACTGTATTAATGTATGATCTAATAGCAAAAACCTCATTGATCATTACCTTTCACTCCTCAATCATTATAGAAGAGATAACTTCCTACAACTAGGGCATCATGCATTGTTTATGAGATCACTATTTGAGCACCTCATGTTCCTATTTGATTGGCCAGTGCTCAAACAATGAGCTCATAAATAATGCATGATACCCTAGCTTGTAGCCCGCAAGCCATCAAGATATTTCCTCATGAAATGATGATAAAGGAGGAGTACCACATAGTGAATATCAACAACAAAATAAATAAAGAGAGATCAAACACTTCACACAATATATGCTTCTTTATAAGATTTTATTAAGAGTAAATATATTATTTTATGAGCTCACTGTTTGAGCACCTCATGTCCCTATTTGATTAGTCGATGCTCTATTTTTTATATTGATGCTATTAGATGAAATAGGGACATCAGTAATAAAATAATGCACTTACTGTTTTGAATTTGAGCTCATAAAGATTAAGATATCCTACTATTTTGAATTTCTATGTGCTTTGAGCCAATGAAATTTTATCATCATGATGAAGTAATAATGCATTAAATATCTTACTTATGTCCCTATTCAGTTTTAATTTTATAGTGAATTCATGATTTATAATTTAGTTGTAGCATCTCAATGTGTTTGAACTCAAGAATACCCCTTGGTTTTCTACAAAGCTTTTGTCAAAATTTGTTAGAAAATGAGAAGCTATGAGAAGGTAACATGAAGCTAATGAAAGGAGGAATCTCCAATTTATTTTGCAAATATACACATTAAGGATCATGTCAGATAATACAAGGGAATTGGATCAAGACAGGGAGACAATCGCTAGATTATTGTCTAACTTTCAAAGAGAAGGCGATGAAAAATGTTATTGTCCATGCAAGAGTTGTAATGGCTTAAAAGACAAGAAGAATTAAAATCAAAATAGTAAAGAGACATTGTAGGGAGAATGGTCACATGGAAGGGGGGTTTGATTATAATCTAGTGGTAAGTTGTTTGTTATATTGTTTTTACAATTAATATACATATGAACAATGGAAGGAGGTTTGATTATCATCATTTTTATATAGGTCGATCTGCCTAGTGTGAATATAGAGAATATGGAGGTGTGAGTATTGAAGTTGAAGATCATGATCTCATGGAAGATGATGATCATGTACCAAAAAACACATTTGAAGATGATGGTATGAATGCATTGATCGTTGACACATTTGGTACTAGTGCTGCTAGTGCTACTGCTGCTACTAATGATGATGATTATGATGAGGATGACATTGATGATGTCCATGATATACCTCTACTTGAGAAGGTGGACACGGCCCTTTATGAAGGCTCCCAATCTACTCTTCTCTCTGCTATATTTTTTATGATGAATTTGAAGGTTATGAATGGTTTATCCAACATAGCAATGTCACGTATGCTAAGGTTTGTCATATATGTCATTATAGTCTATAAAAGGTGAAACATGTACCATTAAGATTGTTTATAGTAATGACTTATATTATTTATTGTAGATTGATAGGTGACTTTCTATTACCACCATCAAATATTCTCCCTCACTCGTATTGAGAATTATGTGCCACTATGAAACGTATTAGAATGGAGTATCAAACAATAGATGCTTGTCTTGAAGATCATATTATTTATTATAAAAAACAAAAAAATGCAATAGAATGCTGTGAATTCCATATGAGCAGATATCAAGATGATCAAGTGACAAAAAAGGTGCCTTGCAAGGTTCTTCGTCACATCCCCATTATTCCATGTCTGAAACTATTATTCAGGTGCAATATCTTGGCACAATTTATGGATTACCATGCACGCAACAGGAGTCAAGATGAAATTATTCGAATGCCTGTGGATGGTTCATCATTTATGGACATAGAGGAAAAGTGACCACACTTTAAAGAGGAACCTCAAAATCTCAAGCTTTCTCTAGTAGTAGACAGTGTCAATCCGCATGGAGAGATGAGATCCGTTTGCTCAGTGTGACCTATTTTTTTATAAATAATAACCTTCCTCCATGGATGTCAATAAAGAGGGAGCACATTATGTTGAAAATGATTGTTCTAGGTATCTTATTATCTTATAGTTATCTACATGTAATTATAAGCCTTGGAGTGAAATGACCACAATAATTATTTATATTATTGTTAATTCAACTAGGTAAGTACCAAATGAAATATATGAATGTATATATTGCCCCTCTTATCAATGAGTTGTTGGTGTTATGGAATGGTTTCACAATGTATGACATCTCCTGACCAATTGGACAAAGATATTTTCAATTCCGTGCAATGCTTGTGTGGACAATTCATGATGCTCCAGGGTTGACACATTTTTGTGGTATGTTATGGTGAATTCTAGTTGTACGGGATAATTCAAACTCTACAAATATACATATTTAATCTAATTTTATTGTTATCTTGTAGGTCTTCAAACAAAGGAAAAATTTTCATGTCCAATGTGTGGTCCAAAGATGAAATCCCATCATTCCAAAAGTTTAAAAAAATAGGTGTTTGATGAGTATAGGTAGTTCCTCCCCAGAAATCATAAGTATCAAAGTGCAGAAAGTTATTTTTTCAATGGGAAAGAAAAGACTACATCAAAGCCCTGAAGAATGACACCTCACCTATGGCAGTTGGAATATAATAGAATTCAAGGTAATATCATTCCATGTAATGGTCAATGTTTAAAAATTATATATTTTGATTGTGTTTTGTTGGCTAATTATGTAGTTGATGATCTTGAAGGTCATGACGGCATCACCGACCAGCTTCCAAAGGGACTGAAATGTTATCCCGGAGAATTGAGTAGGCTGCCCTACTATGAGCATGTACAAATTGTGTATTTTTTTGATACCATGCATATTGGAAAAAATGTAATAGAGACACCGTGAAAAATATTGGATGGAAGGCATGACAAAGAAAAACTTGGCAAAATTTGTAGTGACATTCATGATTACAATCATGCATGAAAAATATCATTGAATCAAATAGCAATGGAGACTAGATTAATGCAAGTTCTCTTCCTTGGTTATTAATAGAGTAACAAAGTAATGCCATAAAAGAAGTGATCCAAAAAATTTGATTTCCTACAAGATTTTCTGCAGATATAAGCAATCTCATATCAAAGAAAATGGATTTTGGGTCAGGGATGAAAATGCATGATTGGCATACTTTCATCAAGGTAAGTCATAGTCTTTTGTATTTACAATATATTTGTGTAATTGCATTCAATTTTCATTATATGAAATGATCAGTTCACAATTGTTGCAGTATTTGCTACCCCTATCTCTCCGAGAGAACTTCGACAATAATATCAAACAAGTGATATATGATTTTGGAAAATACATGGGGTAAGCAGTGATATTTGTTCAATATATCAAACAATAATATCAAACAAGTAATATATTGTAAAGTCTCGTATTTATATATTTATGTCTTGAATCCATTGTAGGTGGTTGTCATCTAAAGAAATCCATAAAGAAGATATAAAATATTGGAAGAAAAGAGTTTGTCGATTAATGTGTGAAATGCAAAAGTGTTTACCTCTAGCGTTTTTCAATGCACAAGAACACTACCTCATACACCAAGTTGAGGAGATTGAATTGTGTGGACCTGTACATGCTAGTGCAATGTGGATGGTTGAGAGACACTTGAAATTTTTGAAGGGTTTGGTACAACAAAGAGAACATCTTGAGGGTTCTGTGGTTGAGAGATATATGGTATACCAAATGATGGTGTACGTTACTCAATATCTTTCTAATCTTGCAATAAAGACCCATACAGATTGCATTTGAGATCTTGACTCAATTAAAAAATTTAAAGGGGAGTACTTGGTGGGCAACAGTAGATTTAGGAAACTGAAAGGTAGTAAATTATGAGATGTTATTATAGTAAATTAATTCTTAATCTTCAAAATAAATCTATTGTAAGTCATCTATTTAGTTTTGTACAAATGCTAAAGAGTGAGATGTTGTGAGGCCTCACCCTGACCTATCATAGCATCTTTTCTTTTCTGCATTTTGATACATCGATACATTGGTTGATCCATTTTGATAGAGAATCGAGATATGATATTTTGATGGTGATTATTATATTATGTATGTGTGGATGTGAATCTAGAGTATGTCATGATGTTGATTATACATGGTTGGTAAAGTGAATTATTCATGTTTAGATTTGATTACTGCACATGATGATTTATGTATGTTCGAATATCATTGAATGAAAAATTGTAATTTGAATTGAATTACACATATTGAGTTATGATACTAAATAGGAAATTGAATATGTATATTTCATGTAATGTTATCATCTTGAACTACTGATGCTCGATGTGAAGTGTGCAGGTAAGAGAACCATGGAATTTATCAGAGAACCAAGGTTAAACACATGTGAACTGAGTAAGCCAAGGCTTAATCTAATATGGGATTACAAAGCCTCGTTGTAATGTGAACTTGATGTAAATGTGAATTTTCATGTGTGTTAGTAGTTAGCTTTGTGTTGTCTTTCATAGCATTTGTATGTAATGTGCAATCGTTAGTGTCATTTGACACTTGTTGTGTGCTCTTTTAAATTTATTTTATTCCAGTCACTCCTAGAAGCCAATAAGAGGTTATGGGTGTCATTTTTGGCATTATTTAAGTACCTTAATGATAGGGGTATGGGTTAGGAAGGTTTTGAGCATATCCTAAATCCCCTAGTGACCTTGGAAACTCATTTTATGACCCATTTACCCTTAGCTACGAGATTGGATGGATCTTGACCTTTACCCAACTTCACCTTTCCTTCCAATCATGCATTTATCATGGGCGGGACAAGGAAAACCAAGTAGACCATAGAGTCAAGTCTGCGTTTATGTTTGGTGGGTGGGTATAATTTGGAGCCCTTTTTAGAGGCCCTTGAGAGAATTAGTGGGTGTTCACCCACTCTCTATTTTTAGAGACTCTAGGGTTTTGGAAAAAAGAGGACAAGTGGATTAGCTCTTCTCAACTATCATTTTCCATCACACTTGTGAAGGTTGGTCATTCTTTTCCATGGAGGTTTTCTTATTTTCTCAATAGATTAGTTTGCATTCTTTCTCTCTCATGTGCTTGAAGTTCATTCTTGTTGTGTTATTGTGTTGTATGGGATGGGAACTTGATGTTGGATTCATGTGTTTTCTTGTTATTTTCTTGAATGAGGGAGTTCATGTTTATGGGAGTAGGGCATTACTCACCCCTTTGGGAAGGGGAAGAAGTGGCCTTGGGTGAAGGGGTTAGTTGGGCTCTCCATGAGGTGAGAGTCTCTTCTCTTGGAGAAGAGGGAAGAAATTCATGGTGTATGGGCAACATGAAACCATTGAGATCTTGGTATCATGAAGATATTGATAAACATTGTTGTGTATGGAAGATGGATTTGTAGCCTTGAAGAGGAAATGAGATATTCTTGTTGAGGAATTTGTGAAAGCAATGGCATTCTTCCCTTGGAAAAGCCCACATTCACCCTCTTTCAATGAGCTTGCAAAGCTCATTTGTGTAGCCTTGGAGGGAGTAAATTGTTGTAATATCATGTGTCTAAAATTTTGAGCATCTTGTTCTTTTGTTGCTTACCCATTTAGCCTTGGTTCTCCAAGCTTTGGGGTGGTCTCATAAGAGACCTAGGTTGGGTGGTGAGCACCCATGGTTCTCTCCCTTTTATTGTAGGTATTGAAGTTAAAGACCCATGTGGAAAAAACTTGAAGAAATCCCTTCTTTGATGTGTTTGTATTAGACTCTCATGTGTTGTTGTATTGTTGATCTTGGAGAAGATCCTCCTCTTGTTGTAAATTGTAAAGTGGTTTCCATTCTTGGGTCCATTGTGAAGTGGTAAATGAATGTGAAGTGGTAAATGCATTGTGATGGAGTGAAGTTGCTACTTATATGTTGATATCTCATTGAGCATCTTCATCAAATTGTATTATATAATTGTAATGGGAATGCTTCTTCATCATAGAGATATATATTCAAGTTGATGAGATGACTAAAATGAAAATTTAATACATTTCTTTCATGCCTATTAGATTTTACTTCTTAAGATAGTGGAGTTATTTTCATGAAATGATATTCAAGTTGATAGAAAAGAAATGTGATAGCTTCAATGTCATCTAAAAGTTAGCTTATACATCAATTTAGCAAGCTCCCTATTATAGTTTGGAAAATTGTCATAGTTATATAATCAAATTCAAATGAACAAAATTCTATGCTCATCTCAAAAAAAAATTGTAGCTTGAAACAAGGATCAATAACATAATTGATGATAATTGAAATCTCTTTAATAATACCCTATCCATCAACCTCCATAGTATAATAATCAATAAATTGATGCACCCTATAACTCAAATGTAAGAAAAATAAGAAACGATGAAGAAAACCATGTTCTCCAAAAATAACATCTTCCAGTTTTTTTTAGAGCAATTAACTCTCTGAATTTTGTATGGAGAAGGAAAATATTCTCTTACCACAGAGAATATTCTCCTTCCCCTCTTAACATAAGCATCTAATGAAATGTAGTAGTTTAAACTACACTTAATCCCATGCTAATACCAATACCACATTGATGATTAACCAAGTAAACCTCAACTAATAAATGACTCTCTATGACTTGTTTCCACTTGATATTGTGGCCCCCACATAGTCCTTCTTCTTTCCATGCGTAGGTTACTGATATGGAAATAAAGTTTTATTATTTTTTTTGGTCAAGCTCACTATTCCTTGCGTGAGTGCTTGGGTATTGTGACTTGACACTCCACCTAAGTTTTTAATTATCTTCCCTTCTCATACTTATGCCATGCACATGAGCTGACTTGGTATTAATTTTCCACTCAAATAGAAAGCTATCCTCTTCCCATGCATACTTGCATCTGACATTAGCATTTAGCATATTCACTTCTTCCATTATAGTGGTCTCCTTCCTTGCCATGCGTATCTTCACTTAAATTTCACCTTGGGAAGAGCAAGGTACTTCTTGCTGACTTACTTTAAATTAATAATATTAACCTTCCCTTTTGACTCCCTTGTAAACTGCGAAAATCCTATCCATGAGATTTGGTGGGGCCCTCAATCTTGTCTCCTCTTATCCTCTTGAAGTGCACTCCCCTTTGGCATTTATCATTGGTTAGTGGGTGTTGTAGGTTAGCCTAGGGGATAGACTAGCCTTTTTAGAATTTGAATTTCCCCTTGCCAATTTTAATTATTTGTTAATTACATATTATTTAGGTAGCATAATTACTTGTTAAACCATTGTTTTGCTCTAAGTAAAGAGCTTATGTTAGGGTAGTGGGTGTGTAGGTTTATAGGATAGGATATTTATAATTATGTTATTATCCTTTTTATAAATTGGTTGGGATAGCACATTAGAAAATAGATTAATCAATCATTTATATGTAATGAACTTAAGGTTGATATGATTTATTCCCTTTTGTAATTATTTGGTAATTAAGTAATTAAGTTATAGGTTTAGATGATTTATGTAAGGAATTGAATGGGTATAGAATAGAATAAGGGCTTAAATTGTTTGTTATTTTAATTATACTTTGTTTGATAAAGTAACTAGTTAAAGGAATCATTTGCTAAGTACTACTTATTATTAGTGTAATTAGATTTAGTTTTGATGTATAGCTTGTCAAGTTGAAGTTTTACTTTTATTTATTTGGTAATTTGTTTAAATAAGACCAACAATAATAAACATTGAGACTTATTTAATTGATGAAATTGATATTTAGGATGATTGCCTTTTTAATTATTAATTATTTTAGGAGAGCATATATTCAATTATTTAATCAATTAGTTAGTAAGGGAATGATTACTCGTTAATACGTTAGATTCTTTGAGAGGAGAGAACATAATATTAGTATGTTAGACCGTCAATTAACCAATTGGTTAGGAAGTGATAGGTATGGTGAATCATTAGATTAGGGTATATTGGAGCATGACATTAGTCATTTAGATGACAATTATAATCCTTTAGCCATTAAATTCTAATTTTGGTAATTAATGAATTAGACTATTAGTTAGGAGTATTAATGTTCCAACCTAACTAAGAATGAATTAAATGATTAATCTAGTCATTTTGTTGGGTTTATGTTCATACACATCTAGCAGTGGAACTTCTTAGCAAGATAATAGTCAATTCATTTAAAGTTCATTCAGATAATAGGACCTTCGACATTTGCTAGATGAGGACTTAGTTGAGATAGACCTCCTTGATAGATCCATTTAATGTTACTATCGTTGCTAGCAGTTTCCTCACCGTTTTTAGCATAGGAGCATCCATGTTGAACCTTCGCGAAGTAAATTGGAGTACATGACAATGGCATATGATGTTACATTTCACCCTTCTGAAAAAAAAAATTTGTTACGTCTTTGGTTGTTTATTTTGGGCATGACATTTGGTATCAGAGCCTAGGTTTCAACATTGGAACCTTTAGATCCATTACGTTTCAACTTACCTAACTTAAACTATTGTGTAGGATGCCTGTCGTTACACGAACCGGCCAACGAGGCAGAGGTCGTAGAGCTACACGTGTTAGTGCAGAACAAGGAGGTGGATCACCACCTCCACCACCACCACCACCTCCACCACCAGACCCTAATCAGGCTATCATGAACGCCCTTCAGAATATGATTGGGGTAATTCAACAAAGATTACCACTTGCAGATCATCAACAGGAGCAACAGGCTTCTGAAAGAGGAGAAGAGATTCCAGGGGGAGGTGGAGTAGCTAGTAGAGAGAGGAGTAGGATTTCTCCACCTAGGGGTGCTGAGGGCCATGGTGATCATGAGGGTGAGTTAGTTCATCATGAGATACGAGATAGAGTTAGACCCCCTAGAGATGTTGGGGATGAGATTAAGGAGTTAATATGACTCTAGCCACCTTTATTTATGGGATCCACTGATGGGTAAACAACTGAGGCCTGGTTATAGAGTTTACAATGATGCTTTGGATTACGTCCTTATGGGAGTAATCTTAAGGCATGACTTGCAGTTCATCTCGTACAGGATGGGGCCTCCACTTGGTGGCAGTAGGAGGAATCCATTGGCGGAGTGGCTATTGACACACTCACCTAGGAGACATTTGAGGCCCAATTCCAAGAGAGATATCTCTCTAAGCACTTCCGATAGAGATAGATAGAGGAGTTCCATGATCTCCAGCAGAGAGGTCTTACTGTGGCCCAGTATGAGAGCCGATTTCTTGAGCTCCTTCCATATGTAGACTATATGAAGGATGAGAAACTGTGTATCCATGATTTCATTAAGGGACTTAATATGTCTCTCCAGGGCACAGTACATCTAACTTTTCCTACCACCTTTAGATATGCAGTTGATATGACACTTGTAGCTAAGGATATTCGTACTAGATAGGAGTCCCAGGATCGGTCTCAGCACCGAAACTCTTCATCCCAGCAATCAGGATAGTAGAAATCCACTTGGAAGGGGAAACAAAACCATTCAGCAAGAGCCTTTAAGGGTCAACAGTCTTAGCAGCAGGGATCTCAGTAGGGTTCTAAATAGAGACATTCACAGGTTTATCAGGGCTCTAAGCCCAAATAGTGGCAGTCTCAGGGCCCTAGACAGGATCAGAGGACACAGGCCCCTCAGACACAGCTAGATAGTACTCAGCAATCCTCTAGGGGTGGATACAATGGATCCAGTAGGACAGGAGGGTCACAACAGCCTAGGACATAGGAAGTACAGATGCAGACTGGAGGACCATGTTACACTTGTGGTGATATGGGTCATATTGTGAAAGAGTTCCCACAGGGACAGGCAGCTAGTGGTCAGAGAGGGGTTACCTCAGAGCCTACAGTCGGTGATATGGGTAGATCCCATAGAGTATTTGCAGCAATTGATAACCGGCAGGCTGAACACCAGGCCACAGTCATAGAGGCCAAAGGTATGATTCAGGGTATTAGTGTATCTATCTTATTTGATTTAGGAGCCACAGGCTCCTTTATATCCCCATATGTAGTGGAGCATTACAGGTTGGTGGTAGTTAGACAGGATGTCAGTTGGGAGGTTGAGTTAGCCTCAGGAGTTAGGGTGTCTGTTAGTTCCTTAGTTCATAGATGTCAGATTTAGATTGGAGACTTAATCACAAGGTCTGATCTCCGCATTAACCCTCTAGGTTCTTATGATGTAGTCCTTGGCATGGATTGGCTATATGCCCACAGTGCCAAGATGGATTGCCGTCAGAAGAGGGTTGAGTGCATTGATGATCAAGGTACTTCCATGGTGATATTTGGAGTACAGAGACCTGTATCCCTTCAAATGATTTCTACAATGCAGCTTAGGCGGTGTGTGCGAAAGAGGTGTCAGTTATTTGCCATCACCATTAGTGATAGAGAGGAGAATTCAGAGGGGAAGCCTTTGCTCGAGGATTATCCTATTCTTCAGGAGTTTGCAGATGTATTTCCTACCAAGCTACCTGGTATGCCTCCACCTAGGGCAGTTGATTTTCATATAGACCTTGTACCAGGAGTTGAGCCTGTATCTAGAGCACTTTACAGGATGACCACACATGAGCTCAATGAGCTCAAGATTCAGTTAGAAGAGCTCTTGGAGAAAGGGCATATTCGACCTAGTGTATCACCTTAGGGTGCACCAGTGATTTTTGTGAAGAAGGATGGATCACTTAGATTGTGCATTGATTATCGGCAGTTGAATAAAGTAACAATTAAGAATCGATACCCACTCCCCAGGATCGATGTTTATTTGATCAGTTGCAGCGTGCCCGAGTATTCTCAAAGATAGACCTGAAGTCAGGTTACCATCAGTTGCGGATTGTGGAGAGTGATATCCATAAGACTACTTTTTGTATGAGGTATGGTCACTATGAGTTCACACTGGTGCCATTTGGCCTCACAAATGCTCTAGCTGTGTTCATGAGCCTCATGAATGGAGTATTTCATACATTCTTGGATAAGTTTGTGGTAGTGTTCCTTGATGATATTCTGATTTTTTCCCACAATGAGGAGGAGCATGAGGAGCACTTAAGATAGGTTCTACAGCATTTGAGAGAGAATTAGCTATATGGTAGCTTGTCAAAATGTGCCTTCTTTAGATCAGAGGTGCATTATCTTGGTCATGTTATATCTAGCGATGGGATCTCTATAGACCCATCAAAGATTAGAGCCATTATGGATTGGCTAGCACCCACCAGTGTCACCAAGGTCAGGAGTTTTATGGGCTTAGCAGGCTATTACAGGCGCTTTGTGGTAGGATTTTCTAGGATAGCTCATCCCAGCACTTCCCTTCAGAGAAAGGGGAAGAAGTATGAATGGACGGAGAAGTGTGAGAGAGCTTTTCAGGAGCTCAAGAGAGCCCTCACTAGTGCTCTGATTTTAGCAGCGCCAGATCCTTCAGTAAACTTTATTGTGTGCACTGATGCATCTTTGGATGGTTTAGGAGTAGTTCTTATGCAGTATGGGCATCCTATAGCTTTCAAGTCTAGGAAGCTAAAGACCCATGAACTCAATTGTCCTACTCATGATCTAGAGCTTGCAGTAGTAGTTCATGCCTTGGTGAGATGGTGACATTTTCTTCTAGGTCACCGATTTGAGCTCCATTCAGATCACCAGAGCCTTTAGTACATCTTCTCACAGCCCAATCTTAATGCTAGGTAGAGGAGATGGATGGAGTTTTTGTGTGAGTATGATTTTTATGTTCATTACATCAAGGGGAAAGAGAATGTTGTTGCAGATGCCTTGAGTAGGAGGCGGCATGAGCTCTCCTCTATGATTTCTAGTACAGATTTGAGGGAGCGTATTTTGCATCACTTGCCAGAAGATGAATTTAATGTTGAGGTTTTCTAGATTGTCTGTGCTCAGAGGTCCCTAGAGGGGATATTTGTAGAGAATTCTTTAGGGTCTGATGGACTCCTACGTCATAGAGGATACATCTATGTACCCTCTTTGGGAGACTTGTGAGAGTTTATTGTACTTGAGGCACATAGAGCACCTTATGCGGCTCACCCAGGAGTTAAGAAGTTGCATGTTGATCTAAGACAGTTGTATCATTAGCCAGGCATGAGATTGTAGATTGCCAGTATAGTTGCTAAATGCCTAGAGTGTCAGAGAGTTAAGGCGGAGCATAGTCATCTAGGTGGGCTCCTACAGCCACATGAGATTGCTAAGTGGAAGTTGGATACTATATCCATGGACTTCATTTTTGGTCTTCCTATGTCTTCTTGCCACCATGATGCCATCTTGGTGACAGTCAACACATTGACCAAGGTTGCCCACTTTTCACCCGTGTGTACTACATTCACAGCATGAGATGTAGCTCTGGTGTTTTTGTGGGATATTGTCAGACTTCACAGAATTCCCCGTAAGATCATCTTTGATAGAGACTCCTTGTTCACATCAGCTTTTTGGAGAGAGTTATAGGCAGCATTGGGCACTAGGCTCAATTTTAGTACGGCATATCACCCTCAGACAGATGGATAAACAGAGAGGGTTAACTAGGTGTTAGAGGATATGTTATGTATGTATGTGATGGACCATCAGGTCAAGTGGGAGGAATACCTACATCTGGTAGAGTTTGCCTATAACAATGGGCATCATTTGTCTATTGGTAAGCTTCCATATCAGGCCTTATATGGTAGACCCTACTAACACCACTAAGTTGGGATAGGATCGAGGACAGAGTATCTATTGGACCCCAGTTGGTCAAGGATATGGAGTAGTAGGTGGTCTTGATTAGACAATGCCTTAGAGAGGCCCAGGATCGACAAAAGAAGTATGCTGATGCAAAGAGGGTAGACCGCAAGTATATGGTTGGTGATAGGGTCTTCTTGAGAGTGTGACCACATAAGAGTTCAATCTACTTTGGAAAGGGCTCTAAGTTAGCACCTCACTTTGTTGGACCGTTTGAGATATTGGAGAGGATAGGACCAGTTACCTACCATTTAGCATTGCCACCCAGCCTGTCACACATCCACGATGTGTTTCATGTATCTGTGTTACGAAAATATATTTATGATGAGTCTCACATTATAGACTGGGATGCCTTGTAGGTGGAGTCGGATGGATAGATAGCCTTGGAGCCCATTCACATTTTGGGCTGACGGACCCTGGCACTTCGAGGCAGAGAGCTGGACCAAGTTAGGGTCTAGTGGGATTGTTATGATGAGGTCATGGCTTCATGGGAGGATGTAGCACAGATGAGATCACAGTACCCATACCTTTTTTATGAACTCTAGGAGGAAGTTCATGACTAGGGGGGAGGATGTGAAGCCTGACCCCAACCTATCATAGCATCTTTTCTTTTCTGCATTTTGATACATCGATACACTTATTGATCTATTTTGATAGAGACTCGAGATACAATATTTTGATGGTGATTATTATATTATGTATGTGTGGATGTGAATCTAGAGTACGTCATGATTATGATTATACATGGTTGGTAAAGTGAATTATTCATGTTTAGATTTGATTACTGCATATGATGATTTATGTACTTATGATGTTCAAATATCATTGAATGGAAAATTGTAATTTGAATTGAATTACACATATTGAGTTACGATAATAAATAGGAAATTGAATATGTATATTTCATGTAATGTTATCATCTTGAACTACTAATACTCGAAGTGAAGTGTGCAGGTAAGAGAACCATGGAATTTATTAGAGAACCAAGGTTAAACACATGTGAACTGAGTAAGCCAAGGCTTAATCCAATATGGGATTACAAAGCCTCGTTGTAATGTGAACTTGATGTAAATGTGAATTTTCATGTGCATTAGTAGTTAGCTTCGTGTTGTCTTTCATAGAATTTGTATGTAATGTGCAATCGCTAGTGTCATTTGACACTTGTTGTGTGCTCTTTTAAATTTATTTTATTCCAATCACTTCTAGAGGCCAATAAGAGGTTCTAGGGGTCATTTTTGGCATTATTTAAGTACCTTAATGATAGGGGTATGGGTTAGGAAGGTTTTGAGCATATCCTAAATCCCCTAGTGACCTTGGAAACCCATTTTATGACCCATTTACCCTTAGCTACGAGATTGGATGGATCTTGACCTTTACCCAACTTCACCTTTCCTTCCAATCATGCATTTATCATGGGGGGGGACAAGGAAAACCAAGTAGACCAAAGAGTCAAGTTTGCATTTATGTTTGGTGGGTGGGTATAATTTGGAGCCCTTTTTAGAGGCCCTTGAGAGAATTAGTGGGTGTTCACCCACTCTCTATTTTTAGAGACTCTAGGGTTTTGGAAAAAGGAGGACAAGTGGATTAGATCTTCTCAACTATCATTTTCCATCACACTTGTGAAGGTTGGTCATTCTTTTCCATGGAGGTTTTCTTATTTTTTCAATAGATTAGTTTGCATTCTTGCTCTCTCATGTGCTTGAAGTTCATTCTTGTTGTGTTATTGTGTTGTATGGGATGGGAATTTGATGTTGGATTCATGTGTTTTCTTGTATTTTGCTTGAATGAGGGCATTCATTTTTATGGGAGCAGGGCATTACTCACCCCTTTGGGAAGGGGAAGAAGTGGCCTTGGGTGAAGGGGTTGGTTGGGCTCTCCATGAGGTAAGAGTCTCCTCTCTTGGAGAAGAGGAAAGAAATTCATGGTGTATGGGCACTATGAAGCCATTAAGATCTTGGTATCATGAAGATATTGATAAACATTGTTGTGTATGGAAGATGGATTTGTAGCCTTGAAGAGGCAATGAGATATTCTTGTTGAGGAATTTGTGAAAGCAATGGCATTCTCCCCTTGGAAAAGCCCACCTTTACCCTCTTTCAATGAGCTTGCAAAGCTCATTTGTGTAGCCTTGGAGGGAGTAAATTGTTGTAATAGCATGTGTGTAAAATTGTGAGCATCTTTTTGTTTTGTTCCTTACCCGTTTAGCCTTGGTTCTCCAAGCTTGGGGGTGGTCTCATAAGAGACCTAGGTTGGGTGGTGAGCACCCATGGTTCTCTCCCTTTTATTGTAGGTATTGAAGTTAAAGACCCATGTGGAAAAAGCTTGAAGAAATCCCTTCTTTGATGTGCTTGTATTAAACTCTCATGTGTTGTTGTATTGTTGATCTTGGAAAAGATCCTCCTCTTGTTGTAAATTGTAAAGTGGTTTCCATTCTTGGGTCCATTGTGAAGTGGTAAATGAATGTGAAGTGGTAAATGCATTGTGATGAAGTGAAGTTGCTACTTATATGTTGATATCTCATTGAGAATCTTCATCAAATTGTATTATATAATTGTAATGGGAATGCTTCTTCATCATAGAGATATATATTCAAGTTGATGAGATGACTAAAATGAAAATTTAATTCATTTCTTTCATGCCTATTAGATTTTACTTCTTAAGATAGTGGAGTTATTTTCATGAAATGATATTCAAGTTGATAGAAAAGAAATGTGATAGCTTCAATGTCATCTAAAAGTTTTCTTATACATGAATTTAGCAAGCTCTCTATTATAGTTTGGAAAATTGTCATAGTTATATAATCAAATTTAAATGAACAAAATTCTATGCTCATCTCAAAAAAAAATTGTAGTATGAAACAAGGATCAATAACATAATTGATGATAATTGAAATCTCTTCAATAATACCCTATCCATCAACCTTCATAGTATAATAATCAATAAATTGATGCACCCTATAACTCAAATGTGAGCAAAATAAGAAAGGATGAAGAAAACCATGTTCTCCAAAAATAACATCTTCCAATTTTTTTTAGAGCAATTAGCTCTCTGGATTTTGTTGGAGAAGGAAAATATTCTCTTACCACAGAGAATATTCTCCTTTCCCTCTTAACATAATGAAATTTAGTAGTCTAAACTACGCTTAATCCCATGCTAATACCAATACCACATTGATGATTAACCAAGTAAACTTCAACTAATAAATGACTCTTTCTATGACTTGTTTCCACTTGATATTGTGGCCCCCACATAGTCCTTGTTCTTTCCACGCGCATGTTACTAACATGGAAATAAAGTTTTATTATTTGTTTTGGTCAAGCTCACTATTCCTTGCGTGAGTGCTTGGGTATTGTGACTTGACACTCCACTTAAGTTTTTAATTATCTTCCCTTCTCATACTTATGCCATGCACATGAGCTGACTTGGCATTAATTTTGCACTCAAACAGCAAGCTATCCTCTTCCCATGCATACTTGCATCTGACATTAGCATTTAGCATATTCATTTCTTGCATTATAGTGGTCTCCTTCCTTGCCATGCGTATCTTCACTTAAATTTCACCTTGGGAAGAGCAAGGTACTTCTTGCTGACTTACTTTAAATTAATAATATTAACCTTCCCTTTTGGCTCCCTTGTAAACTGCATATTATTTAGGTAGCATAATTACTTGTTAAACCATTGTTTTGCTCTAAGTAAAGAGCTTATGTTAGGGTAGTGGGTGTGTAGGTTTATAGGATAGGATATTTATAATTGTGTTATTATCCTTTTTATAAATTGGTTGGGATAGCACATTAGAAAATATATTAATCAATCATTTATATGTAAGGAACTTAAGGTTGATATGATTTATTCCCTTTTGTAATTATTTGGTAATTAAGTAATTAAGTTATAGGTTTAGATGATTTATGTAAGGAATTGAATCGGTATAGAATAGAATAAGGGCCTAAATTGTTTGTTATTTTAATTATACTTTTTTTTGATAAAGTAACTAGTTAAAGGAATCATTTGCTAAGTACTACTTATTATTAGTGTAATTAGATTTAGTTTTGATGTATAGCTTGCCAAGTTAAAGTTTTACTTTTATTTATTTGGTAATCTGTTTAAATAAGACCAACAATAATAAACATTGAGACTTATTTAATGGATGAAATTGATATTTAGGACGATTGCCTTTTTAATTATTAATTATTTTAGGAGAGCATATATTCAATTATTTAATCAATTAGTTAGTAAGCGAATGATTACTCGTTAATATGTTAGATTCTTTGAGAGGAGAGAACATAATATTAGTATGTTAGACCGTCAATTAACTAATTGGTTAGGAAGTGATAGGTATGGTGAATCATTAGATTAGGGTATATTGGAGCATGACATTAGTCATTTAGATGACAATTATAATCCTTTAGCCATTAAATTCTAATTTTGGTAATTAATGAATTAGACTATTAGTTAGGAGTATTAATGTTCCAACCTAACTAAGAATGAATTAAATGATTAATCTAGTAGTTTTGTCGGGTTTATGTTCATACACATCTAGCAGTGGAACTTCTTAGCAAGATAATAGTCAATTCAATTAAAGTTCATTCAGATAATAGGACCTTCGACATTTGCTAGATGAGGACTTAGTTGAGATAGACCTCCTTGATAGATCCATTTAATGTTACTATCATTGCTAGTAGTTTCCTCACCGTGTTTAGCATAGGAGCATCCATGTTGAACCTTGGCTAAGTAAATCGGAGTACATGACAATGGCATATGATATTACATTTCACCCTTCTGAAAAAAAAATTTGTTACGTCTTTGGTTGTTTATTTTGGGCATGACAGATGCAATACATTTGTTTATTGCAAATAATCAAGATTGGATGATGGCATGGATTAAACAATGTCAACATGATGGTCATAGATTAACATGGGAATATGTGTCTTCATTGGTTATACAAGCTCATCACAACGGAGATCCCAATGTTACACAAAATGAAATAGATTTAGCATATGGTTTAAGAGATCACTAGGTACTTATAAATTTGTTAATTAATCAATCGTATGTTTTTCAACTCGTGATGCAATAATTTATACATGTTTGACATTATTGCAGGTGAAACACCACAAGGCTATAGTTTACAATGGTTATAAATTTTGCATCAAAAAGTTGGATGACACAAAGAGAACTTGTGATTCTGGGATAAGTTCAGTGTTCTAGGTGACTAATATTTCATCTAGAAATGACTTACATCCTCGAGAGTCACAAAATAAATACTATGGTATTTTGGTTGATATACTTGACTACAACTTCAATTCCTTCAAATTAGTTCTCTTCATTGTGAAATGTTACACACTACAATTCAATAAAAATGATTCTGATAGAACTGTTATTGAACATGACAATGGATTTCCATTCATTAATACAAGGTTGTTTGAGCCAGTTGGATAAGAGCCCTATGTTCTTCCAAGCCAATGTGAGAAGGTATTTTACTCATAGGTTCCACATAAACTAGGTTGGTCATTTTTTGTTAGACATGATCCAAGAGGAAGACTAATAAATTAGAATGTGATGGAAGAAAATACTGAGGAAGATGAAGAAGTGGAAGATGATGTAGAACCAGATCACGATTGAGAGCTAGTCGAAGAAGAATATGAAGAAGAAGATGATGATGATGCTGCTACTAATGACGATGATGTTGCTACTCATGAGGATGATGCTGCTACTGATGAGGATGATGATGAGGATGATGATGATGATGATGGTGATGGCGATGATGATGATGACAATAGTAATGGTGATGATGTTGTCGACAACGACAATCTTGATGATGAGATGGATGAAGAAGAATATCAATGACATGAATGAAATGTATAATTATGCTAGATGTTTGGCATGTTCTAATGATTTTTTTATATGTACTACTCTTATTCACCTTGTTTTATATGTCCTACTTATATATCTTTGATCTTTTGTTAAGAGAAATTTCATTCTAAAAGATTGTATTTAATCTCTATATGCTTAAACAACCTCACTAGTTAAGATTGTTCTCATTTGTAGTGGGCATGAATAGAATCAAATCACTTGAAAGACACCAGTATTTAGACATGCACAAATTAGTGACGTGATTAAGAAAATTACCTTT